>JABWIB010002340.1:13848-24826 GCA_016617825.1 Platyplectrum ornatum | reverse complement strand
TACTAAGCAGGGAATTTGCTGGGGAATTGAAAAGTGGGGAAGTTGCCCATAGCAACCAATCAGATTCGAGATTACATTCTCCAGTATGTAAAATGAAACTGAGAGCTCGAATCTGATTGGTTGCTATGGGCAACTTCCCCACTTTTCAATTCCCCAACAAATTCCCTGCTTAGTAAATATACCCCAAATAGTTGAGGAGCTGTGGCTGTAACCAAAAGATTAGAAGAGAGAGGTCAAATCTGCTGCTGTTAGTTTCTTTGGAAGTAAAGATTCTTAATTTTTTTATTTTTTGGTTTCAAGGAAAATGACAGTGGAGGAAATGGATCACCACAGTCAAAAAGACTCCATAAAAAAGATAAACGAAAGAATCAACAGGGGAAGGACAAGCCCCTCACAGTGTCCTTAAAAGACTTCCAGTCTGAAGGTGACCATCTCAACCTTTATTCATGTTCTAATGATTGTGTCTGTATTGTGATTGCTATATATGCGACTCCTCATTGTTATTTTAAAGAAAACCTTTCTTTGGTTGGATAATTTTACCTGTATTGTAGCTTTTGCTTGTTTAATAATAAAATTCTTCCCTATAACCCATTACTTCCATAGTATGTTAGTTATTATTATAGTTATTATTTTTCCCCTAACTGGCTTCCTCCAGACCTCACTCGCTCCCAGAATGGTCGCTGTATTACATACTAATACAATACGGTACAATGGAAAATGCAAGTATAATCTGTCAGGCTGTTTAGAATTTGTCTTGACAATATAATAGTGAAAACTGGAAACTCCCCCATTCTGTGAGGTGGATATTGTAGCCTGGAAGAAAGCAGAGGGTTTAGAAAATTGGTTTTGTCTTGTGTAAGCTANCTCCCCACTGTGAGCTTTCTCCTCACACTCCACCACCTCTACCGATATACTGTATATACATAATCAGTTGGTGCAAGTAAATTTGTGACTATCCATGTATGAAACAAATGTACTTACATACAAAACTGCTGTTATTTAAAACATGTTTTATTTTGTTTTCAGAACCACATACTAAAAAACCAGAGGTGAGTACTAAATTGAAGTTATTCCACTAAACATATTTAATAACACAGGGCCAAATTAAGATTTAAGTAGGTTCTGGGACCTACCTTAACTTTACAAACGTGTCCTACATAAAATTGGGTCGCTGCGGAAATTGAAATTGTTCATAAGGGCTTTTTCAAGCCCTTATTGTACCTTTTAAATTCCTCTCTCAAGCCATCATGCTGTATGGTGCTTATGCATTCAGAATGTGTAAAAAGGCTGAAAGAGAGGAAGAAAGATATTTTTGGTAAGCAAGTGGCATGATATAGCAACCAGGGGGTGAGTTAGAGCAGAGAGAGTGAATGGGAATATCCAGCAAACAAAAATGTTGAAAGTAATGACAACAATTCTTATTGGCATTGCCCCCACACCTTGCCAACCTCTGCGGTGCCGTGCTGTCTCCCCACAAGTTTCTATGTAGTGACTGTTTGTCACCACTCTAATTGGTGGATAGTTGACTGGCATTTACTGACAGTACCAGTCTCTCTCGCATTCAGACTGGTGTGACAGGCTTTTAATATTACATGTTTAAAATGTTGAAGCGTTTTCTTCATGTTTCATATCTAATGCAAAAATTCAATTCTATTGCTTTGAACAATGTGTTTTATATACAGGATTTAAAATCGCCTCCACTGTTACCACATGACCGTGGCTTTTTCAATAAACTTGAAGATGATGTGACCAAAATTGTTCTGAAAGAAAAGAGAAAAGAACAAAACACATTTTCTGATGTCACTGAGAGCCTTACACCTTCGGAACACTGTTTGGTATGTTAGATAAGGTTCTCAAGTAAAAAACATGTATATAGATGCATTTTTGTACAGTGTAAATTTACAGTACCTTATAGTTCTGAGCTTACAGTACATATCACTTACCTTGCAATGCCTTGGGTATTTTTTCTGCTTTCATTTATAGAGATCTGCATAAAAAGTATTTACATTGTAGGAGCAAGGCTGTCAGCACACTCAGTCAGTGTGTGTATATGATATACAGGCATTTATACATTCAGGAAATGTTTCACTTTTACTAAACTGTAATTTTATTTTATGGGTTGTTTCTTGTTCTAACACAGGAACCTGTCTTGAAAGATGGTAGAACAGAGTTACTTAAGCTTGAAATAGAAAAGAAAGACAAAGAAATACAACACCTGAAGACTATCATTTCTCAGTGGGAGGTATTTATAATGCAACAGTTTATACTTCATTACTTTTATACGTTTATCCTACTGCAATATTTTATTCATGTTTTATTGTTTTTTGTTTTTTCTCAATCACTTCTTCAAAATAGAGAAAATACAAAGAAGTGAAAGCAAGGAATGCGCAAGTTCTAAAAATGCTGCAAGAAGGTGAAAGTAAGTACGGTATCCTATGTAATCCAGTTTAATGTACAATGGCTTCTTCACAACACAGCCAAGTAATAGAGGAAACCGCA
Organism: Platyplectrum ornatum; assembly: GCA_016617825.1. NCBI lineage: Eukaryota > Metazoa > Chordata > Amphibia > Anura > Limnodynastidae > Platyplectrum > Platyplectrum ornatum. The sequence continues at coordinate 22,327 of JABWIB010002340.1, read as the reverse complement.
TAGCAGATAGTATATTCTATTCATAACATGTTACAAATTAATCGTTGACATTTCAGAGTGCTGTAAATGACAAAATCCATTACTTCATTGGTTTCTAAAATTCCCTATTTGAGACACATTTAGGGACACCATATTAGGGAAACTGGTAATTTTTGCTAATGTTTACAATTTTAGATGATATTTTTAGGATTTTTGGTATCCTAATTATATGCTTGGTATAAATCTGTTTTATTAATAATGACTCATTTGTGTATTTTCAGGTTGGAGATTAATGGGTTGATGGATTTTCCTATTNAGTTACACTAAATAATTTATAGGTCAATGAGCAGTTGCTCACAGGAGCAAAAAAGAAAAAAGATGCTTCAGCACATTGCTATTAACCAGTAACTAATAATGCAAATCTTTATGTAAAAGGACACGAAGAAAACATTAGTTATGCACAATTGGAAACATATGATAAGCCGCCTACCATGAGGCTTTTATGCTAGGAATTTTATTTTGAAACTGTTACTTATAAAAGGAATCTATACGATAGGTGTACGTGTACAAATTTGTGAATTGAGGAATGTATAAGTGAATGTATGCATGTTATGTATAAGTGAATATCTTGGTTATCTGTTAACTGCATCAGTAACCACATGACATTAACATACTTGTCCAATACTTAAGTTCTTCCTGGTTTTCTCTCATTTCAGTGAAAGACAAAGCAGAGATTCTTCTGCAGGTGGATGAATTGCAGACTATTAAGAATGAGCTGACTTTACAGGTAAGAAAACCAATGTGTGGGTTTACCAGTTTCTTTGCATTTAGCATGTTTTTTATGTGTATGTTTGTCTGCAAGTCTTTTGATTTGAAGAGACCATATCTCTGCAATTTAATATATATTTGTTTATTTCTGTCTCGACCTAGTTTTTCATCAATGTTTAATAAAACAGCTTTTTTTGTCTGTGCTGCTGAGAATGTTTTCTTCTGATGCATATTTTATTGTAATAATGCATATTCTAGGTCACTACTCTGCATGCAGCTTTAGAGCAAGAACGATCAAAAGTCAAAGGCTTACAAGCTGAGCTGGTAAAATACCAGGTATGTTTGCACTGTTTTGTACCAAGTATCATATTGTTGTTGTCCTAACCTTCTCTGCTTTCACCTTCAGCATATGGTTTTAAACTTTGTGCTATAATGTGTTAACATTTCATGCCACCCTGACCATTCACCTGCTCATCTCTATTTATTATTCTTACATAATACACAGCAAGCAAGATTGTACATGGGCCCATAAAGATTTGTCAGGGAAAGCATGTTTCTCTAAAATGTGCATAGATTAGCACTGCAGTGTTTCTTATTTTTGCACCGCACCCAATTTGGATATATGTTTTATTTACATCATGACTGATAGTGGCTTTTTATTACTCACCCCACCCAATTAAATGCAGTGTGCAAAGAGGAATCAAATCCTACTAATTGTCCAGGATCCAGTAGATTCCACTATCCCTCGAGCCCAGGAAAGTCCCATCATGCTTTGCCAAGAGTCTGGAATGTTGATTCTTTGGCTTGAGCTAGCAAAGCATGATGGGACTTGTAGATTGACAACATCTGGAGTGTCACAGGTTGGCCATCAGGGTCCTAGGCAGTATAATATTACACTGAATAGACCCTAGTCTTAAGCTAGGTACACACGGTAAGATCAATTGTGTCCAATCGAAAGATTTTTCAAGAGTGGGCAAAACCATGTTCAACTGCAGGGGACTATGTGTACCCAGCTATAGTAATAATATCTGCTATCTGTTTTTGTGAAAAATACTGAAACTCATGTAAAATTCTAAAGTATGTTTTTTTTTTTCTCCCCCTGTAGGGTGGTAAGAAGGGAAAGAGAAATTCGGAATCGGACCATGGAAGATAATTAGACATTTTCCAGAAAGCTCATGGAAATGCATTTGTTTCTAGACAAAAAAAGCACTAACCTTTCTGCAGAGTTTAATTACTACAATTCAATGCCATATATTGTTAGTTTTTCATTACTAAATAAAACATATTCTTCCATTTGCATATAGTGTCTTTAAGCATCTAAACTTTACAGTTTTTCAGTAATGGCTTTGTCTATTACATATGGTCTAAAAGGAGATTTATTCACTTACAGTTAAATGTCTTTCGCTCAGGGACATCTGGAGGACATTGCTACCTTGGGTTGGTGCTGTGGCTTAGGAGCTGAGCACTAGGTGGTTAAACAAATAAAAAAATAACACCTCTAGCGAAGCACCTCCCTCTCACCAACCCCTTTTCTGCCTCAGTTCTTATACCAGAGATGTGGAAGGAGTAGGAGAGAGCAAAGCTAAGGAAACAAACAAGACAAACCCACACCCACACACTGAGCGTAAGGGTGGCCAGGCACTGTCCCCCAGATGTCCCTGAGATAAGTCAACCTATCCAAATAAATCTGTAGAGTCCTAACCACATCCAGAGAATGAAATAAGGGATAGGAAGAGTGAATAAGTGGAATCCTCAAAAACTGGAAGGACAATATCTTGATTAAGATGGAAGTTAAGAGAGAACCTTTTGGTTGGAAGGAAGGAACTGTACATAAAAACGCCCTGTCCTGATGTAGAATAAGGGAAGGAGCATGACAAGATAATGCACTGATTTCTGTAAAAAAGGTCTAGACATCTGGTAACCTGGCAAGCTGAAAGTAGACGGGCAAGACTAAAATTGTCGAAGGCCTGAATCCAAACCTGCTTGGAGAAAATCCAGAAGTTTAGGAAGATGAAAAATCTGGGTTTTAAAATGCCTATGCTCACACCATATAATATAAGCCAGCCAAATATGATGGAAAACATGCAGATGGTACACCTGCTTCCATGCTTTAAGCGTGGTAGCAATGACATCATCAGAAAACCCCTTCGATGTTAAGGGATGTAGGATGAACGGACCACTCCTCTGGAATGATGCACTGCCTGCTGATGAGCATCCACCTGTGAGACTGAAGAATGGTATGGTGTAGGGCCCTGATGGCTAACCTGTGACACTCCAGATGCAGTCAAACTACAAGTCCCATCATACATTGCCAGGAGTTTGGAATGCTGAGTCTTTAGCACGAGCTGGCAAAGCTTGATGGGACTTGTAGTTCAACATCTGGAGTGTCACAGGTTGACCATCAGGGGTGTTGGTGATCTTGCAATTATGCCTTTGTCCAGGCCTTCAACAACAAATTGTCCAGGTAAGTAATGATGTGGACTCCCTGAACTCCTCATAAGAAGATTGATCCTCCCAATCTAAATCAACTAACATGCCTTCCTCTGTAGAGGAAGCCTCATACTTCGAAATATCCTGCAAAAAGGAGGCTGAGTGGCCACTCGTTTAAGGGGCTTTACTGAGTGTCCGCTAACCTCTATATAGTGGACACCATGTTTAAATCCATCCCGGAATGCGGTTCGCTCCACAAATGAAAAGGACTCATTACTAACCGCGATGGAGGACATTACCTGTGAAAGGTCCGCCATAGCCGCTGCAAGAAACCCAAACTAGTTCCTCCGAATTAGCAACAGCTGGCTGATGTTGCTGAGGGAGTCCCGCTTAAAATGCTGTACATAGGGCAATCCCGGTCCTGCCATTCAGAAGGAGGTTGTGTTCTTACATCTACAACAGGTAAAAAATAGACATGAGTTACCTGCCCCACACTTGACCTTTGTCAGACATGACTCTGGAAAGAGAAAAGGCAGTACACCAAGACCAGGAAATATACAAAACGACCATAAACAATGCCAAATAACTGCTATCCTTCTCACGATAGCGGGACGTATTAACAAAATAATTTTCTCACAACTTTATTTAGTTGTATGCAGCATCCATTGGTGTGCACAACTCTGACAGGCCATGGTAAAAAAAAAACTGAGGTGAGGAGCTTCGCTACAGGTGGTCTAGTGCCTTGCTCCACAGCCAGAGCACCAAGCCAAGGTACCAGTGTGCCCCTGATGACCTACTAGAGAGAACAATGGCAGGTCTTGGAGACTGTTGTTGTACGTGATCCCTCAGTTTACACAGTTTCCATGTGAAATTATTCTAAACAACAGGGAAGATTGTCCTTGTCCTAATTTGGTCTTTGTCATAATATTTTGAATAAAGCTACAAATAAGAAGCACCAGCAATTGTATAACGCGGTCGAAAAAAAAACCTAAAAATGATGAGAAGATAATTGTGTCATAAGTGTACAGCTGTAGAGAGTAACAGCTGCAGTTGGAATTTAGAGGCACAAATCAAGTATGTTAATCCCTCATAACTCCCGCATGGCCTGTAGAACAGGCTTTCTCAGAAATTGGGTAACTATCATCCAAAAAAATAATAAAACAATGAAAATAAGGAAATAATATTTTTTAATGTTACAAAAATGCACAAACTTCTTTTTCACACTTTTCTAATTTAAGCAAAGGGTTAACAGCCTACTATCTAAATATAAAATCAACAAACAATAGTGAAAGTATACTCTGTAAGAAAATGCACCCTACCCTTGGAAGTAGTTAATAATTATAGGATTAGTATAGCAAGTCAATGCTCAAATATTGGACTGTGCTTTTTTTATTTTGTTGTATATGCATAGATAATCTTTAGAAAAAGATAGTGACACGTGGCTATTAGTCTCCTTACTTACGTTCCTTAACAGATAAGCACTCAATTGATGGGACTCATTCTCTGAAAACAAACATAAAAGATAAGGAGATTTTTTCTTAAGATCATTCATGCAGTAAATGATTCTGCATCCTAATCTCCTAATGCTGCAACAATGGTAATATGGTTGATATCTCAGACAAAGCACGCAAATATTAGAAGCTCTCTAAAATATACTGAGCTTCTAATATGAGATTGATACAATACTGCAGCATTGTTGGACAGTACACACAATAGATGTTGACTGAAACTTGTTTATGATGTGATTTACATGTATAATTGTTCTAGTTTGAACCCTACTTTGCACATACTACATGTAATTATCTAATGCTGGCGATACACATATGCGATAGGGATGGGATGATGCAATGCATGCTCCTGAGATTTCCTCATCATCGAATGTGCATTTAGCACATCACCATGATGATTGCGTAGGTGTATGGCCAGCATAAGTGTTTTTTTAATGTTTGCAAATAAAATGCCTCTGTGTGTGTGTAGAGAAAAGGTTTTTTTATATATATATGTACCCACAAAAAAATTCTACTACTGGTAGCCTTGCTTCGACTTATGGCATAAAAATCAGCCTTTATCCTCTGTGGGGTTTGAACATCTGCCCTTACTACAGCCATCCATTGGAGTTGTCTGCTTTTCAGACCCCTGTAGCTGCCATTGGGCCCTCTCCGGTGCTGAAGGCTTGCTGTGAGTCTACCTCCCCTGGCTTCAGCTTGTTTCACATTCCTCCCTGTTCCTTGGGGACCACCCTGTGCTCTAAACACAATCATTGTGGACTGTATCTTTGTGGATATTTGCCAACCATAACCATGGGCAACATCCCCACTTTCCAATCTCACCACTTAATAAATATACCCCTTGGAGTTGCAATTCTTCTTTCTAAATGACTTATACTGCAGGATGTAAAAGTTCACAGTCTCAATCAGGGTCAGCTGTTTACTTTTTTAAAGCTTGATGTCCCTAGTCAGGGAGAGGCGGTGTTTCTTGCTGCAAGGTTTATTGCCCAGAAAAGAAATATTGTATGGCCAGATGAGTATTTCACGATCGAGAGCGGACCCATTAGTTTTTTTTTCTCCACCATACAACACATACTCTAGAATCAACCATTTTCTCCTCAATCATAAGTATCTTAACCTGTTGCGATCTGCCCCCCTCCCTGGGTCCAAACAATAAAATTTGTGACTCAATGAGGATCTACAATGGAATTTGTGACTCAAGGGCTGCAGTGGGAGCTGCTATAGATGAATATTTGTCACTGAATGATACCTTAGACATTTCTGCACCAACCCTTAGGGAAGCCCACAAGTGTTTTTGAGAGGAAGACTCATCCAGCTGTGCCCCCCAGGCACACAACTTCCCACATCTACAGATCACTTTTTACTTATCTTTTTAGTACTATTTCTCCTTCTACTCCTACTCTACTACTCTTCCTTCTCCTTCCTTAAAGACGTTTAAACTTCACTTTAGGTGGTACCGAACCCCAGAACATCTTCATAATTTGGATGATAAGTGCTGGAGATGTAATCTCAGTGGGATCAATATTACATATTTGGTAGTCCTGTCCTCTGACTCTGTATCAGTGATCAGTGATTAATACTTCAGAGCAGATTCTAGGAGCTTCTCCCCTTTTGGTCTTCCACTCTTCACTCTGCCTTAAAGGTTTGCTCATGTATTATTTTAACAATGCTGCCAAAGCTGTTATCCCAATTCGCTGGCGATTCCTTGCACCCACATCTTGGTCATGTGGGTGATTTTTTTCAAATGTATGGATGACATAAATTCTGTTCAATGTTTCCTTATTTGAGGAATGCAAATGCCTGTGTTGGCAAAGTATGTTGGCTATTTGCAGGCAGTAGTTACTAATCTTATATGTGTCTCTGGATCCCCTCCTCCTTTTTCTCTACATCCATCCATTTCTTATTCTTTATCCTATGTTTGATTTAAAACTTGTGAATGAGTGTAAGTACTACTTACCATGTCATGGTTGCTGAGTCTATTATATATTCTACAGTTTTGCATCTCTTTATCATGTTATTGTCGACATGATTACTGTGATATTATATAATCACTGTACCTCATTTGCTTATCTCACTAAAAAGAGTTTGCACAAAAAAAAAGAATTCCACTACTGGTGTTTCTGAAGCAAACAGTTATTTGTTGTCTACAGCTTGGTAGTTGATTGTTCATGTGACCCATGTAAACAGCTGGCTTAACACTTGACATCAGATTTTGGACCAAGTCCCAGAAACAGTTTTGACATGGCTCATTTAGTCATCTGTGATTTGCAAAACACTGAGAACTTGTAAACATTAGTATAGGCTTATATTAATCTTTTAATACGTACTGAAATCATGATGATAAAGGTAATATGAATTGCTGATCGATGTACACCTCTTGCCATATACCACAAAGATTTTACAGGTGTGAGAACACCATATATAGTTCAACGGCTGTGGCCTTTGAATAAATTGAAAAACAGAAGATATTTTATGACCTTATTGCCCTGTATGGTAAAACGTCCATGCATCGGTTCTTTACAGATGTCCAATTGCGATAAATCCAATATAGCTCCTTAAAGATTTTCTATTTCCTCATGAAGAAGAGGTTCATATGTTATAAACTCCAAAAAAGAGAGAAACATATTAACAATCATGACTGTGAATACAAGCAATGTGTAAAGTTTTTTGGATTCATAAGGACCTCATAGCGAGGTAGTTAGCGGATTCCTTAAACTCTAGCCAATCACGCCACATTAAGGTAAAGCACCGAAAGCACTCTGATGCCGCCAGTGTAATGTAATCCATTGCCAAATAAAATTCCACAATGGGTAATGTGGTCACGGAAAAGAACCAAAATTCTGCATTTCTCTGGACTGTCTCCCACAAAATCCTTTTACACAGTTGGAAGATATGTTCCCAAAAATATGATAGGGAAGGATAATACCAGCAAATATGTAAGAAGGCCCCTCTAGCAGAGTCACATCCCCAGCATGTATCTGAGGCCTAGGGGAAGATAGAGTGGAGTCTAGTTGGTACCACCTAGTATGGCATTTACTTCCCAGTTTCATCATGGATGTGCTATAGGAGGAAGAATGTACTAAGTTTCTTAAATCAATGAGGCAGGGAGAGAAGTTGCCAGTTCCCTATTCCTGGCAGTCACAAAGGTGAGGGGTGAGGTCAATAAGCAGTTTATAGAGAGAAGAGATAAAGTGTGTGCAGAGCAGCAGAGGGACTCAAATTTGGTTGCAGGGCCTCGAAAAGAAGCAACATTGGGAGGCGTTTGAACAAAATGTCTCAAAAGGAAATGGTAGCACAGTGCTCAAGACAGAGGAAATCGTATTTTTAGTGGAGAACCTGAAATGGGAGAACCCCCCTTGAAATCCACCAGCTGACTCACTTGTCCGTCCGGGACTGAAGGAAGTGCCTGGACAACCCAGGGGAAATTGTGTGTTATATATAAAGGGTGTCAGGGGAGGTGCAGAATCAGAGATCCCCTGGAGATAACAAAGTTTCCTTCAACAGGCAAGGATGGGTCTCCAACTTCCGCAGCTTCGTTTTTACTATGACTCTGTTCTCCACCTCAGTGCTTTGCTTATCCAGCTAAAGAGAATGGAATCATAGTAAGAGCGAATATGTGGAAGTTGGAGACCCCCTGTTGTCCTTGCGCCTTTACAGGGCGTTTACAACAGGACCTTTTATATCTCCAGGTAAAGTCACAGGACAATTTTTGGAACTCAGCAAAGCAATGATTGGTGATATGAATGGGAGAATTTTTTCGACTTGGTCTTCTTTTTAATTGTAGCAAGCATCGG
>JABWIB010002339.1:30856-41303 GCA_016617825.1 Platyplectrum ornatum | reverse complement strand
CAGGGCTCGAAGTGGGGATTGATTAGTGGCGGTATGGCGCTAAGCCCCGCCCCCTTATATAAGCCCCGCCCCCTCCAGACCCGCGATTTTTTTTACAGCTAAAGTTCCCCCTCCAATGTTGAGGGGGCGGGGCATAGAAAAGGGGGCGGGGCTTCTCGGGAGAAGTGCCGGTATACCATACCGCGGTATACCGGCTCACTTCGAGCCCTGATATATGATAATAGTTGCACCACTGTTTAACATTAAAAACAAAAGAGGAGTTTTATTTATAAACAGAACAGTTCATATCTGCTATATGAAGACACCAGACTGGAAATGTAACTCTCTTTATTGGTAAAGTTTTTTTTTTCAGATTTCCACACCATTTGATGAGATACAATTGATGTAGTTGCTACTGAATAGGAAAGAAATATGTTCGGAAAATTGCTCTCTATAAGCATTCTCTTACAACAAGGAGACAGATTATGTGCCACAGACATAGATAAAAATAAGAAATTGTCTACAACTAGGACTTTTTTTCCATAATGAACAATGTTATGGTACTTTACCGTATGTCAGTTACAGTCTGCTCTAAATTAGTACGGTTACAGCTGTCAAATCATAGGAAATTACTTTTGGGGGGGGGGGGTACTGCACCATTCCTTCATTTACAGAATTTAAACATTTATTTGGAATATTAGTCATAAAATAGCTGATTGTAAATAAACTGAAAAACGGATCAAAGGAATAGATCCAGAATGAAGTACATTAATAACCCCTAACTTGCATACTTCTGCAAGATGTTACTATGGTAAAAACATACATTTGATTTTCCATACAGAAGGTAAGGATACTACCTATAGATGGCTAATCCCCACACTGTTGCCATGCAAATTGGTGCAACAATGTGGCGGTTTAGTGATCCAAGTGTTAAACTTTGTGCCACCCCCCTTTGGTAAGCTGCGCAATTTCAGCAAAGCTCTGGATCTGGTCCAAAGATATTACAAATATTAATTGTTTAAATAAAAAAAAATCTGCACCCCCTGATATTTACTATTGTGATTGAACCACTTCAACCATACATGGTATAGTAATAGTAGGTAAGGGGTAGGATGACGTAGGATGCACTTTACGGATGACGTTCTTTAAACTCTCTTCATTTGCCCCTCAATCCTCTTTCTCCTGGGTTGACACTGAGGCTTCCTATCTCTCTCTCTCTCTCTCTCTCTCTCTCTCTCTCTCTCTCTGAAACGATTATCCTTACTATGTGTCTCTCAAGGAGATTTCCTTTTTATCTGACTGATAGAATACCGACTATTTATCCCCTTCATGTAAATTTACATCTTTCCACTATGGGATAATTCCAAAAAGGGTTCTCTGGCAACTTTTTNAAGATATTTATCAATAGAAGGATTTGTTTTGCAAAACATCTGTTGATCCGGTGTAGTCTGCTTACCCTGTAAGACCGGAGGTCTCACTACCCTCTTTCCTTTGGCTTCATGAGTACATCCAACCAAGACTGTTTTGCCTCTCATGATTCTAAAGCAGAACATATCAACCTAACTCATTTTGAGTCTCTATGTTTAGATACCTTAGCTTTAATTCCTATCTGGATAGGGAGCTAGGCATGAGTGTTAATGAAAGCAGGATCTGGTACCCCCACTATGGAATGGGTCAAACATTATCTGCTTGAGAAGGATGATCAATTTCTATTCACTTGGTCATCATGGCTTCTCCAAGAAAGACAATCTCAACCCACCCTTTTGTAATTTTTCCCCCACCCTTTTATATGATGACTTTCCTATCTTCCCTTTTACCTTCCGTCTTTCCCTCTTCCCTGTTTTAGACTTCCAGACTTGAAATTAATGGCACACAATACTTGTGTGAACCAAAGTGGATATCACCGAGTGTTATGAAGTCTACCTTAACCCGTATGTACCAATTGTTCTCTGGGTGTCTTGTCTTGCTGTCTAATATATATGAGTTAAAAAATCCAACATCTTAAAATCCTAAATAGGTAATTTTCCCCAAACACAATATATTTACGATTTATTAAACTATTAAAAACATAAAGTCAAATGTAGAAAAAAGGGAATGCAACAAAGGGCCAGTAATGTTTGTGACCCAATAAGTATTTTCAAATACATTGACTTACTGCTAATGCTGGTAGTACTGGTAATCTGACGTTTTATGTCCAGGTGTATCTTTTAAAATTTCAAATTTGCCTAACTAAGCACTACCCCCCACCATACATTTTTTATTCTACCTACTACTTAAATTTCTGTGGAGCTTTGTGCTCTTTGGGGAAATGGTCAAGAACAGAAAACTCTTAATTAACTATTGAAATACTCAAAATACTCAAAATAATCACACTTTCTACATAATTAAAGTAAAAAAAATATAAAATGACATGAAAGAAGATTATTGGCAAGATCACTTTTCATTTTTCAGTTGTCTGCTGATCAAAAGGGGCCATAGCTCTACAATGAATCTGCCTGCTTCCTGTATTGCTCCTAAATGAATTCACCTCCAGCTTGCTAACTTTATAAATAATAAACTACACAATTAGCAAATAACTCATGTTTTGAAATGCAGTTAAATACACATGGAAATAATGATTGCAAAACAAACACAAGATAAGTATTGGCTTCAGTAAGGCTTTTTCTGCTTATTAGAAAACTGAGAGCTAGAATCTGATTTGTTGCTATTGGCAACAACTCCAGATTTCCATTCCCATAGTTTAGTAAATATAGGCCCTGGATTTGAACATGAATCCAAAATTACCAACAGGCAGAACTTTACAAATATAAGTTTATGGAAAGAAATTACCGCTTGGGTTTGGTGGAGGAAAGTAATAGAAAACTGTATAGAAAAATATGTAGGTGTTGTGTTGACATTTCTATTCAGTCTCCTCTCTGTAAACTTGATTTCATTTTTGTTTTTACTTTCAATGAAGTTCAAAACCAGAATAGTAAATAATAGTAAAAGTCTCAGAAATGATTTTCATGTTTATAAAAAAGTAATTTTTTCATATTCACAGTTTAACTTGGCAGTAAGGTGTATAAATTATAATATAGAGCATAGTGTACAGAGCAGTATCATGTATATAGTATTTTACCATTAATGAAGGGAGTGCAGAGCAGAGTAAGTGACTGTACCAATACCTGAAACTCAAGCTGATACATTTAAATTGAAGATGCACCACTGCAGAAATGCGGAGTTATTAGCAGCAGAAAACTTTGTTGAAATAATCTGCACAATTTAGTTTGCATACGATTGACCAAGATCATGTATTACAGATATTCCCTGCTGTCATCCCAAAAATATTAGACTTATTAACTACCACAATAACCTATTGAAGTGCTTATTCTTGCTAGTGCTCCACTACATACAAACAAAACTTAAACTAATCCTGTGCATGGTCTAGATCTCTTCATGATCTGCCAGTACATATAACTAATAAAATCAATTTCAGTGAATATAGTAACCAAGCATGTGGAGTGATCAGTAGTCTGCGGCTATGAGCTCTGTGTAAATTTGGCTAAAATGATGTGCTGCCTTCCCTATAAAACGCTCGCTTATATATGCGTACAGTAAACATGTGATATTGTATGGCTTCTTGCAATTCCAGGTTGCATTCTAGAGCAGAGGCAGTTCCTCGCAATGTCATCATACTTGACATGAGCGTCTGCAACTGACGGCCAGGAGGGATTAGGTGAAGTTCTAATACACACATAGGTTAAAATGGTTACATTTGTTTTCCACTTTATCTGTCTGCTAGTCAGCAAAGATGAGGAGTAACAATGTACCAGTGCTATGGGCTCTAGAGAAAACTGAATAGAAAATCAATGAAATTTCTCTGTTCAATTAGGTTCATTGTGATGCAGAACCACCTCTTCACCCTACCAGGCCTGCAAAAGATCAGCGTGGAAATTACTATCCTTCATTAGAACCAGCTTCCCCTGTGGTTAGATGAGACTGCAGCACAATGAAACTGATATATATGAATAATTATCAGTAATGGTATCACATTACTAAAACAGGAAGCATATTGTGAAACTAAACACTTTCTTTTATTCTATATGTATGAATGACGTATGCCACCATCATTATGAGGAGTTTGGACAGAATCCAGACTTACGTACTAGTGAGCCTCCAAGCGAGTGGGCAAAACCATGTTGAATTGCATGGGAGGTATATTTCATTAGTTGCAAACAATATAAGAGTTGAGAGATTATGCTTTCTAGTCCATGTCTAACAACAGTGTAACAGTAACACTGGTCAGTATCTGTGTACATAAACGGTCTGCGAGTTTATTGCATTTAAAAAGGGGACATAGGTTTATTGAAAATGCAAAAAATTGTATTAAATTAAATTGAATAGATTTTTATTGAGTGACTATAAAATTTGGATAATGAAATTGCTTTAGGAAATAGGTGGCCCTAGCTGGTGAGGGGTGTCAATGATTGTATTTAAAGACAACCGTGGTTGTGTCATAACTGGCGCATCCCCCACCCTAATCCACCCTATCCGTTCCCCCGGCTCACCCTTTCCTTTGCCAAAATTCCCTCAATGGGAGAAGGCAGATCAGACCCCGCCACGAGACAGGCGACCTGATGTTCACATTATAAGTGTGCGCCTCTGAACACAGATATTTCCTCCTGATCTTCTTATTGCGCCCCCAAAACTAATTTGACACCCGCCACCAGCACCGCCAACCCATGTCCCGTCTGTAAAAGAAAAAACATGTTAGAAAATACATCCTAACCAAAAGGGAGGGAGGGAGGGACGAATTCCAAGAGAAAAAGGAGGGAGAAGATACAGAGATAATGGCTTATATAAACTTGGTCACCTGACCATAACTCCATCCCCTCACCCCATATGCTGATGACCAATCCTGACAGCAAACACATCACACCATAAATTATTAATATTAATGAGGTCCACTGCTCCCCCAAAAGAATTAACCTCTGATATACTTTATGTGGTTTTGTAAAACAATCCGACGTTTATGTCCCTTCCTGCTTAATCAGCCCTCAGGTTACTAAATGCAAAAATAAAGTATTCTCCCTGCTTGCAAACACTGACATTCATTTTACCTCCCCTGCAATTCAACATGGTATTGTCCACTAGTGAGTAAGCCATTTGTAAGTTCAATAGTATGTAAATCTGGATCTGGTCCTTTGAGAGTAAGGGAAAACCACATTTTACTGTAAAAGGAGCTACACATTTAATCTGTAGTGACATTTAAGGCGAGAAGTGAAGTTTCCTATCTCAACTTTAATTTACAAATTACTTACAAGTCTATGCAGTATGCAAGTTCTATGTGCAAAAGTAAAGTGTTTTAAACTTAATTTTAAACCCTCACATTGCAAAATGGTTTGCCCATAAAATAAGACATACAGATCTGTAACAGGCCTTATATATGATGTATGTAGAACCTTAGGTTGAGAAATGTATGTTCGCTATGATAGAGTACTAGATTGGCACAATTCCTGGCTGCAGCAGCACATTTGACAATTAAAATACAGGATCTACATGTTCTTATAACCATAAAATGTTGTCACTGAAAAAGGGATATATAAGTCCCAAGCCCTGTTTGAATAAGAGCAGTTTTGACCCCTTATCAGAACAATGGTCAGTGACACCTAAAATCCAGACAATTCCGCTTGAATTGGGACATTTAAAAAGGTATGTATGACCCAATATATTTGTCGATGCATAATAAATACAGCAGTCAGCTAAATGCTTGGTCTATCTATTTCAAATTAGTGTCTGAATATTAACTCCAAGATTTCCAATAGGTATTCCTAAAGCAATTCATAATGCCGACAGCTTTGACAGGTGCCTTCTAAGGGTAAGATTAGGGTTAGGCAGCTGGGTGGGTAATTAGCATAGAAGTGGAAAGCCAGGTTTAGACAGCAGGGAGAGGATGGAGTAAAGAAGGTGAAAGTTAGGGCTAGGCAGTAGGGAAGGTAGGATTAAGCAGTGGGGAAGTGATTGAGTTTTAAAGGGGCTGGTTACGGTTAGGTAGCATGGAGGAGAGGGAGCGTAGAAGGGGAAGGTTAGGGTTAGGCAATGTGAAGGGGACGAAGTATAAAAGGAAAAAAGCAAGGGTTAGACAGTGGGGAGTAAACAGGGTTAACATTTAGGGGTAGTTTTACTAAACAGAAATTTTTATAGTGATTCAAAATCACAATTAATTGCGCCGATATTGCCACCATTAAAATGATTGTTTAGGCTCATTCACTAAACATTGATTTTACATGGTGAGTTCATCTTGCCATTGATGATTGGTTAATGACCAAATCGATGGCACCACAGCATGTTTCATTTTATATCCTACACAATACTATCTAGCTTCCCCTTACTAAGTGCTATTTATATTATTTTACATACAAAACTTATTAATGAATATTAAAACAGACTTATACTTAACATTCATATGTCATACTCTGCTATTCCCGTCCATGTGTGGTGCAAAGTCTGAATGACTTATTCATGCCATAAAGCCTTCTATGTCAAGCTCTGTCGGCAGAAGAATCTGTTATTCAAAAATAGTAAGAATGGGATGTGCCAGCATTCATTTAAGGCACCAAACTATTTCTTTGCCCTCATGAAAAGTGTTATGACACCCTGTCCTTGAGGTCATAATAATAATATAGTATCATACTGCTACAAATTCTGCTTTTATAGTTGCAGGACAGTGTGCCACGCGTGCAAGGGGTGACCACTGAACTCATGCTCACGAACATACAAAACGCTAGCCCTACCTTAACTTTTCCACACAGCAATCAGGATCTCTGGAGAGAATGTAAGTGCTGAACCTATCTTTACTGTACTATTTACATTCCTCCCACTGTGCATACTTTGAATACTTTCCCACTGATGGATTCAACTATCAGTTTAAAACTCTGAATCCTACCCATCCAGACCTGTATTTACAGGCTTTAAAGTGTGCATGTGTGTTAAAAGGATGACGCAGCATTGTTATAGAGGCATTAAGTATTAGTATAAAATGTATAGAAAAGATAAGCAATGCCAAAAATATATGTGTGTAAACCAAACACACGTTGTATCATGACTAATCTGTGCAGGGCATAGTGTTTTGCAATCTTTTTCATTTAGAGTTGTTGTTTGTGCATAAATAATATAAATAGTTAATAAGTAACTATTGTTGATTTGTTTTAGACAGGAAATAAATACAAATTATTGATTTTAACTTGTCTGTTTTTGTCTCATGGAATATGGTATAAATTAAACAAGTTGGCCCTGACTCTGCTTCTCGCACATCAGCACGCTTACATTGCCAGGACCCAGACTTAACTCAATCAAGCAGATCAGATCAGTAATGTAGGTGTAAGTCCGGGCCAGCGGGCGGGATATCAGGCACATAGAACATCGACCCATGGGCTTGATGTTTCGGCCATGCATATCTAGTGCATGCAAAGGCATCAACCACTTTTATTAGCAGATTTTCACAAGATGATAATAACAGCCTTTTATGTTATTGTGTGTCTATTGTGTATATGCAACAACACAATATATCACAGCTTTGGAGAAATCATGTTAATGTGAAAGTTCTTTGAGCAAAGCTGGATCAGCAAGTACTGGCTCATACTATACAGGCAACTGTGTATTTGGATTTGAACATCTTGCATCTGTGCAGATAGACTTCTGATAGTTAGAGGTATGTAAGTAGAGCTGTCAATAGCTAAATAATGTGAGATTTACAAATAAATTTATTTATAAAAGGTATAGACAATTACTCATATGTTAGATCTTATAAGCATATTTATTCAAATTATTTCCTATATATATTATATGTATTGTCATTGTATTGTTGGAAAAGGCTTTATGGAAAAGAATTGTGTCAATACTTACATACTTCTCTCTGTGAAGTCATACTTAGGACTATTGTCAGTGGCAATGACCTGATACTGCAGGCCCTCCAACATGACCCATTCCACCAGCTTCATAATACTCTGCTCCTGAGCTTCCAGCTATCACTCAATTGGATTTAATGAACTGAGTATGTACCTGATGGAATGGGTCTGGATACTGTAGTGGTACAAATAAATACATATTAAAAAAACCTGAGAATTCCTGATTCAGGGCAGTTTTTATAAAGTCATTGCTCTAAATTTAAGACCTGCAACATGACCCATTCTAACAGGTACAAAGTAGTCAGTTCCTGAGCTTCCAGCAATCCGTTATTGTTATAACCATCTGGGTTCATCAAAAAATATTTTTAAAACGAGGTGAGTGGTAGCTCAGCTCAGCTCAGTATTTGGTTTCCTAGTTGGTTGTGCAAAAAAGGGACTATATGCTTCCTTGCTTGATGTTCTCAAAGTAAAGTTATTTTGCCAGTCATAAGCAATGTCTCCTAGTCTCTCTGTGCAATATGATGTTACCCAATATCCACTTACACTATAGTTACAGAAGTCTTTCCTAAAGTTTCTTCGAATTTCCTATTGAGGTTTTGTAGTGCAATGTACATTAGCTTCGATAACTTCACCATCTCCTCTGCCACCCCTGCCTAGGTGTCATCCTCAACTCTTCTATTCACTTACACACAGACTGCTGCACCCTTTCCCCCAATCTGGCCGATTTTACCACCACAATTGAATCCGTTCCTTCCTCTCCTCTGAAGCCACAAAGACATTCATTCACTCTCTTGTCATCTCACATCTAGACTACTGTAACATCTGTCTCTGAGGCCTGCACCCTCCTCTCTGCTAATGACTCACTTCCCAACTGATCACCACCTCTCACATATACATCTAGGACTTCACCAAGCTGCCCCCCTCAACTGGAACGACCTATTCCATCCTATTATGTTACCACCCACCAAACCATTCCCTCCTCACCCCAATATCTTCTGTATTACCCACTCCTTTGGCAAGTAATCTCTCACGAGCAGGGACCCCCACCTTACTGTTATCTATCTTAACCTACCCCCTCCCCTTCCTCCTGTCTTTCTCCATTGTTATTATACACTTCTCAATCCTCTTTGTNATTACTCTGTATCCTCATGCTATGTGTGTATGTATTCCATGTAGGTTACTGTATGTTATAGCATTGTACTCCCATGCTATATATGTATTTGATGTTTGTTATTGTATACTGTTACACTGTATGTACTATTCACTATGTATGGTACTGCAGAAACCATGTAGAGTCACATAAATAAATGTTAATAATAATAACAATAGAAATGTGATCACCTGGATGTGTGGATACAGGCGTGTTCCAGTAGGATACCTCCACACACCCTGCATTCATTCTTCGCTAACATTGGATCTTTGAATCTGATCATGGTTGCCTTTTTACTTCCAATTACAAATTCAATCATTTATACTGAATATATGCTTATATAAATGCTGATTCTGAATCGCAACTATTTGTAGCAAATCTATTGAAATTATGAACTATATCTGACATTTTCATATTTTATTTAAAGTAATTAATTTGATTTAACACCCATAAACTGATGATCATGGTAATTCTTGGCTAATGCTAATCATTGGTTAATTCTTTTCATATCCATACAATAGAGAGTGATAGACTAAGACAGCCAATGTCCAGTTAATAAATGCCTGGAGTAAAATATTCATTTTAAATAATCATCTTTGAAACCTATGCGGATAAGTTATTAAAAATATATGTACATAATCACTTAATTATTTGTTTCCTTTATTTTCTTTGAACCAGTATGTAAATGGTTATTCCTTAATATATAATCTGATAATTATTATACATCCTTGCTAATGTTTTGCCATGGACTGTAAATTTAGCATGCTAGAGGGGAAAAGAATTACAGGTTCCTTAAGACACTTATGAGACTTATCCAGAGTAAGGAGCAAACAGAATGCCCAGATTAGTCTAAGCATGTTACCAAGTGAGGTGTAGTAAAAATGAATGCACTTTTTTCCACTTAAAATTTCCTGATTTTCCCTGCAGTTTCTACAAAAATATCAGTGACTTGGATCCCTATTATTTACACATATTTACACTTTATTGGCCAGATCATGACTTAGGTCCAGTCCCTCAGTTCGGCAAGTACGCTTACAGAAATAGGTGAAAAGAGAATGTGCGCACCAGGGGGGGAATTCACTAAATGACGATTTCTGCTGAGATATGATATCGTCAGCAATCGTCAGGGATATGAAATCGTCAGTGAATGGTGATGTATAGTATTCAGTAAGTGACGTTTTTTATTGACGATATGTAACCCCTGACGAATGCTGATGAATGGTTTTTGGGGAATTGAGCAGAATTCACTGTCGAATTAGGGATTATACACTGGGGAATAGAAATCGTCAGGTAGTAATTACTTGGCACATTAATAAAGGGTCAGCAGTGTGTGCTTTGTTTTATGTAAGTTATGAATCATCAGCGCTGAAATAACACATGCAGGAAAGAGTGAATGGGCTGCTATTTCATTCATAGTAGCAGCGTATGCCAC
>JABWIB010002338.1:3440-42328 GCA_016617825.1 Platyplectrum ornatum | reverse complement strand
GCCCTAAAAAAGTAAAAATTGGTTAAAAAATTGATGGCAACTGAAAGTAGACATATTGAAATTATTATTTATTAACTATTTTGTGTGGTATGACTATCTGTGTTACAAGGAAAAATTGAAATGTTTCATGACATTTGCGCATTTTTCACGAAAAAATACTGACCGTATCAACCAAAATTTACCACTAACTTAAGGTACAATGTGTCACGAAAAAACAGTCTCAGAATCAGAAAGCCTGCCTATTATGTTAATTCTATGCTCGTCATGAACAAATTTTGGGCCGTGTGTGTGTGTCAGACCGAATATTTATGTACCAATTTTTACAGGTTCTGTAGCTGGAACAATATTCGCGTTGCGTCTGAAACCGATATTAACACGTTCGTCAAGGGAAAAGTCTATAGCAAAATCGGTCCAAAACACACAAAAACAGGAATCATTCCCGTGAATGGCCAGCTTTACACTCTTATGGGCAAAACCATGGTGAATTGCGGGGGGGGGTGGGGGGTAAAATTAATGTCAGTGTTTGCGTGCAGGGAGAATACTTTATTGTTGCATTTTGCACACAGACACTGACCAGCGTTACTGTTACACTGTTATTAGACTTGTGCTAGGAAACATCATCTCTCACCTGTAATACTGATTGCAACTAATTACATTTAACTCCCCTGCAATACAACATGGTTTTACCCATGAGAGTGTAAGTCATGAGATGTAAGTGTAAATCTGAATCTGGCCCAAAGAGAGCAGAAACATGAAGAAATCTGTTGTGCCGTCTCCTCCATTTACAAATAAACTATAGTTGCCAACGGAAGTGTTTGCCAATCTCCCTGATGTTAAGTTGGTTCAAAAAGTCATGGCAGAATGATTTTTTTTATTTAAAGAATAGATTTAAAGAAATCTGTGGTTCTTTTATCCACAATACTGAAAGTATTTATTCAATAAAAATGTAACAATCAATAAACATTGCATGTGGTGCTTTAACTAATTAGTGTTATTATGTTTCAAATTTCAAATGTTTGCAAACACTAACCTTACCAAAAACTGAAAAGAAAATGTGTTTTTTTTATATATATATATATATATATATATATATATATATATATATATATTCTAAATATAAGCAGTAAATAGATTTATCCAAAGCTTACCAAAAGAGAGAATTTACATGCAAAGCAACTCCTCAAAAAATAACCAATAACATCATTTACATCTAAAAGTACATTGACATAACAATAAACACCAACTAATTGCTATGCTGATTATATGGTATTTGTTTATTTTCACTGTCATTAAACAGTAATTACTGATTTACAGTTGTTACATGTCTGTCTTTCATGAGAACATGTTTTTAACCCTTTCCTGTAGTAATATGTGAAACTATTTTAATTTCAATGCCCATTACTTAATGAGAAATAAAAACAGAATATTTGTTAACATCCCATTGTAAAATGTATTTGATCCCCTAACACCACATATTTTAAAACAACCATTAGACAGAAATATTAAAATATGTTTTGTTTTGTTTCACGTAGATTCTGGGAGATACTTGAATATGGCAACCTCTGGTAATAGTGCTGTTTGGGATGGAGACTCTACCAGTAAGTATCATACAAATCCTCAACCCCCTCACCCCTCTCTCCTATGCCTTCCTCTCACTTCCCCCTTTTTTAGGGAAATATAATGGATTGTTACTTGTATGTTTAATGTCGTATTGACATATTTTCCTTGTCCTGTACTGTGACAAGCTCTTAAACAACTTAATTATATAACTAATAAATCAATGGCCAGCACAAAAATGATTCTGACCCACAGCAGTATAACATTGATTATTTTAATACTGTATGGGTTATGTTGCACTGCAACATATTAATTAACTATTGTGTTAAAAGGGCAATGATGATGATCCAACAATCCAATTATGGAGCATGTTTATCCAGTTACTTATGCGGCTACTCACAAGTACTTGACTAGAGTTCAGATATGTATCAATGTAAGGACAATGTTGGCAATGCCGTCTTGTCCAGCCAGTCCCATCTCGCTTACATGGCTTGCATTAGGAATTGGTAAATGTTCTTATAAAAATACTCATTATAAGATTTACAATGACATCCACAGGTTCTGTCACTCCGCCACAAACACTGCTTTCCACAGTTACACAAAGAACCCCGAGAGGAAGGCAAGCAGTGAGGGATGAAACCAATAGATTGCCAAGGCTACCAGGTGAGTGACTTAGTTATCTATTCACACCACATCAAATACCTATATTTACTTTCACACCTTGAACACTCTGAAATCTCTCATTACTTTGTTTTTAAACGAGCGCATCTGAAGTTCTTATAACTGCACAATGCCTCCATACACACTGCTCTCTAGCTTCCTGTGGATCATTTATAACCTGTACCCATAAACCCCTGCTGTAATGATATTCTGAAATGACATGCTGAATCCACAAGGTGGCACTATGCAGAAATATGAATGGGAATCGCTCTAAAGATCAGCGCCTACATTTACATTCTCCAGGATGGAAGTTAAAATGTGAGCTTAAATTTGGTTTTTCCAAGACATTGAACCATCAATGGTGGGTGTGCCTTTGGCTACACCAGCAACACAAGAGGGGTAGCCAAAGGCACACTGTTCAAATACCTGAGACTGGTGAGTTTTTCCCATCCCCCAACCCTTATCCTAATCCTCACCTTAATCCTCCCCTTCCATCCTCCTAACTCTCTCAATCTTGCAGCCTATCCATAACCTTCCCCTTCTCCGATACATCCACTCCCTGCAGCCCAGCCCTAACCTACCCCTACTTAGATGTATGCCCTCCCTGCAGCCTAACCTTAAATTCCCTTTCTCTGATCCTATCCTTCCATCCCCCCTTTCTTCGAACCATCCTCTTACCACAGCATAATCCTAACCCTCCCCTTCTATACCTCATTACCTCCCTGTAGACTTGTTTGTTTGGAAAGATAATTATCAGATAAGCCTCCAGTGTGTACCTTGCTTAACATTCGGAAAGTGGCTTGTCAGAAGAAGTTAACCATGTGTGATCTTATTGTACATGTTACTGGAAAACAGTGAAAAAAAAATTATATATATATATATATATATATATTATTGTAAAAATAAATTAGTTTTATGAGGGCAATATTATACAATTTCTTTTGTTCTTCTTTTTGCAGTTCATAATGAAGAAACATTAGGAGATGAAGACCCAATGCCGCTTACAAATGGTAGGGGAAATGTAGTGGCCTCTGCTATACCCATAGTGTAATAAAAGATTTGGAAGGGGAATAAATAAAGATGCCCTTTAAACACTTGAATAATAATTGGAACACTGGAGTAATATAATGCTGACAGTTGATATTGGAATCAGTCTTACACAGTGAGATTTAGCATTTTCACTCTTCTGACCGGTTTGTTTTGACAATATATAGTAAGAGTGTCCTGTGGTGAGATTGTCACTGCCAATCCGCCATTACAGTGGCGTCAGATCAAAAATATAAGAGAAGAACTCAGTGGTTTCCCAGATACTCCCACAGATAACCCTGTAAGGATCCGATAGTGGACCACCACTAGTGCAATATTCAGAGCATGCAATAGGGAATGACATTTTACTGTGGGGGTTGTGTACTATTATACAAAAATGCAGATAACCACTAACAGACCTTACCCAGGAGTCAAATATTTTCCTCGTCCTAAAAACTTTTAATATTTTTGCCATTAGAAAGTATTATTATTTTTTTGTTTTATGATCGGTGCTCTAGATCCTCCTTCCATGGAGAAAATATTTTTGAATGTCCCTGTTCTCCTATTTCTGTCTGTATGCCAACGGTCAATCTTTTTTCAGCCTCTATTTATACCATTACTTCCCCCCCTTATTTATACTATAAAGCTGGGCATTCACAGACTGGCTTTACAAGCGGACTGATTCATTTAGTTGCACATTTGTGTGCTAGATTGCATATGTAAATGAGGGGAGGGGACTTTCTCTCATTTAGATATGCATTTAACAGCAGATTCGTCCTGAGCTTGCACCATTTAATGACATGGTGCAAGTGTAAGTAGAAGGTCATTTTCCATGCTTTCAAAGAGACAAAAATAAACCAAAAAGAGGGTTTCCTGTATTTATAATTGCCAAGCTGGCTGTATGATTTGAAACAGTTGATCACTCAGATCATTAATCTCCTGCAGTGCCCACTGAATTATTTAAGCCATCAGTGGTAGCAGCGCTATAAAGTCACAGTCTGTGGAGGAAGGTGACCACAGTCCTGCATGCTGGGCCCCTTAATACGCTGGGCCCCATAACAACGGCAAACATTGCGCCCCCTACAGCTACACCCCTGGATAACTCCATATTTCTGGTGGTGGCTGTCCTGCTAATCATGTGAAATATAATTATAAATAGATGTGCATAGAAGTAAGAGAACTTAAATATTTAGGAGTTTTATACAAATATAATAATAAATGTACTTTACATATTTTAGGTAACTTGAAGGACTCAGATTGTGAGTATGGTTTTCTTATGTCGATTAGTACACTAGAACTTTTGTAAATTAAACATGAGGAGGAATAACCATAGCGCTATGGGCCCAATCTTCCTTTGCAGATCCCAATACTGGACATCCCAAATGTGCATAAGCACAACATCAAGTGCATGGAACATCCAGCTGCTGGTCCAGACTTGTTACCCCCCCCACCCACCTACATTACACTAGGTGGACAGGGGGGTACCATTAAAACGAAATGATTGTCAAGGGGAGAATCTGAAACTCTAGAACTTTTTAGACCAGTGTGTAGAAGTTAACATAGGCATCTGGACACGTGAGTTCACTCCCCTTGTCCATGTGGACTCGTTGGCCTATATTTACTATACTGTGGGAATAGAAAAGTGGAGATGTTACCCATACCAACCAATCATGCTGACATTGTCCAGCATGAAAATAAAAATGAGCTAAAAATCTTCTTTTCCATTCCCACAGTTTAGTAAATTTAGGCCATTATACAGCTCTAGTCCAGTTGCACAAAAGAACAATTGTCGACACAGCAGATAACAAAATAGCATTTCCTTATTTTTATCATTTTTTTCCATCCTGTAGATTTACTGAGGACTATGGAACAAAATATCAAGTCACTGGATCATCTCATCGCACAAGTTTACCAGTATTCAGAAAAGCCAGTACAATGTGGTAATTCAGATGCATTTGTTGTTTTCAGCCTCATCAAAGACAATTAAGACTTATTTGTGAAATGATATTTCAATGATACAAATTAACAAAACAAACCACACTCCAGTAAACATATGAATGAAGTGCTCAGGTGCGCTGTCTGCTTTGTGCCGACAATAATAGAAATACATAGAATTCCGAACAAAAGAAATAAATGTCACTGAGATGTGATCTATGTTACTGACATTTATACGTTTGTTCTAAATACTTGAGCGACTCTCACATTTCTGACTATATAGAAGTAAACTGTATAACTATCTTCCTTATTTCCAGATATGGCAGATTCCATCATACTTATCTGGACTTGTACATAATTATATTTTACTTCAGATGGATTTAGTTTCTATAACGCGGATTAATAACAATAAGCATCCACCACGGGGTGACCCCCACACGGGTGCCCCACAAAACACTGATGGGGTTACTATTCTGGATTACACATGTCCGGGAATGAAACCTTTTATTTAAAATTAAAATATCAGCCAGAGCTGTTGGTGGCATACACAGTGCCGGTACCATGTAAGCAATGGAAGCAATAAAGAGACTCTGGGGACTGGGGGGGATAAAGAATAACTGGGGCCATTCATTTAATGTACATAATAGGCCCTAACAAGTTGTTTCCTCCATAAAACTTCATAAGTCCAGTACTAGCTGCATGCATGCCTGTGCTTGTGTTTGTAATGGACATACCCAGAACTGGGACATACAATAGTAACACTAATCACGTGTAACTGCTTTTCTGTATGATCACGTTACGTTTGTGAGACATGCTTTCAATACGACCTGATGGGTGGTAAGAGGCATTAAATGAATGCATAGGGCAACATGCGTAGACGTGAAGGTAGTGCAGTGGTCCTTAAACCTGTCCTCANGACCCCCTAACAGTGCATGTTTTCCAGGTCTCCTTGCTGGAGCACAGGTGGGATCACTACTGACAGAGATGTGAACAGATCCACAGGTGATTCTCATGACATCACTTGTGAATGTGAGAGACCTGGAAAACATGCACTGTTAGGGGGTCCTGAGGATAGAACCACTGAGGTAGAGATTAGATCTAGTGACGGGTCAAAGTTCTGTATATGCTTGGCTAGTGCATCACTCTTAAATCAAGCTAAGATCTCATCTGTCCATTGTATTGAATGAAACTTCTAGAAGAGACGTCAGTGAGTGTTGTACAGTGCGTTCACTGAATAACCTGCATTATTAGTTCCTAGTAACCATAATACTGGGCTGTATCCAGAGCTCTGGTTTCAATGTAACTTGATTTCTGAGAAACAAAAACAGACCTGCAAAGCATGGGTCACACTTCCCAGTCATGAAGGATTTAGTCCCAACAGTCCACACAGGATCATGACCGTTTAGTCTGGATGGGTATATGGGTTGCCAGGTCACTGAATTTCTTGGAGATCACAAATTTAGGCTATTGCTCTCTGAGTGCCCAGAGGGCCGGCAAATTTCCCATACCTGGGTTTGAGGCAAGTGATTTAATGCGAATCACTGCTTCAAGTCTCAGGTGTTACTAAGGATGGACGGGGCATGTGAACATCCTACCCAGCCATTTTTATTAACCCAAGCTGCCAGCACATGCACTAGATAGACGGGAGGTGGACCAGGCACTTCCAGGCTTGGGTGCCATCTCCAAGGCCTCGATTAGAGAAATGCCCACCTTAAAGTCTCAACATGCTAGGCAAAAAACCTTCCATATTTAATTTTTTCCTGTACCTCCACCAAAGTTAACACTTGTATTCATACAATTTTAAGATACTTTAAACCCTTTTTTCAAGGCTCTTGTGTTGGCAGCCTCTACAACCATGTACCCTAGTCTAGTCAGCCTATTGATTAATCAGACACTGGCCATCTCCTTGAGTGAGAGGCATTTATCATATAGGAAGAGACAAGTAGTTCAGCGGCAGATGGAAGATGTGAAGAAGACTTTCAGCTGAGGTTTCAGATATATACGTGGAGGTGTTGAGGTCTTCAGACACAGGACGGGAACTGACTATGTCTTTTCATTGGTTTAGATGAAGCACCAGGGGGCAGGTGCAGAACGCTGAGTTGCCTAACAGAAGAGTTCCATGAAAAAATGGCAGAACTGAAAAAAGCAATAAAATGTATAGTATAAACTTCTACACATGTCTTACTCTGCTCCCCGATGTGTTATTTAAAAAAAAAATCTAAACTTTCCATTTTTGTTCTCTTTTTTTTTTTTAGGTAATTTCTTCAATAAGTCCTCAAAATGTAAGTAATACTTACCTTTCAGTTGTTTCAGGGACACCAAGAGGATTTTTGGTTCTCCTTCTCATAGCTGATTATTAAATATAAGCCAGTAAAGGGGGTGTGAACAAAGCCTTTGAGGCATGGTTCCAACTACAGCCTTCTAATGTCTCCTCTTGTGAGTCTCCAGCTGTCCAACCACAGCTTAAACATGCTTTACAATGACACTGACAGGTCACACCGGAGGAATATGACAGCGGCTATGCCTCGACTGGTTATACAGGCATTTCGCTGCTTCTTGGCAATGTGAACCTGTACAGTCCATTGGAAGACAGTCACTGTCAGAGAGGACTGTTGGCCCCCCGGCAGGCCTGGGCCTGGGTAATCTGTTCCCCTCTCTCCTTTCCCTCTTGGCACCCCAGATTTGTTTCTTAAGCTGGCCATACACCAGTGAGATCCATCGCTGGATCTCACTGGTGTACATAAAGGCAAGATTCAGAGTTGTGATATGCGATAGAGTGTGCATCGCATAATCGCACTGGGTATGGGCCTGGTATATGGCCAGCATTACACAATAGAATGTTTTAAGAACTTTAAGTAAACTGGTACAGGTACATATGACTTTCACTCTTTATCTTCTAGATAAGATGCTTACTGTGCCCCCAAAACGTAAGTATTAATGACTAATATTTCCTTTCAAAGTTGACAGTGAAAAACATCTGTATCAATCAGTTGGAAGTTGTGATTTACTATTATGTGTTTAAATCTTTGTTATATTGTCGCTTCCAAATATAGTATTCTTAAGTGAAATGTAACATGGGCAGAACATCTGTTCCTTTAGGAGTAAGAGTTCTTTAGTTAATTTATTACTTTGCTCTACAATTTTGTATATGCACATTATGCTCTGCCTGCTGTATTTGCCATCTTCAGAAGATCCAAATATCTTCTCTGAATGTGATGCTTCTGTGTTGTTCCGGTTAAAAAGAACAAGAGAACTACACAGTTATGATATATAGGCTGGTGCTACAGGATAGTGCAGACTGATAATTGCAGCAACAGCCGGTGTTAAATGACATTATACGCAGAAACGAATCATACATGGGAATAGGTACAAACTGGAACAATTGTGTAAATGACACAATAAGCAACCGTTTCAGCCGACATCTTACCAGTGTGTACTGTCCAATGATAATACAAGTCTATAAGTCTAACAGTCTATAGCTTGATTTGATTTTTGGAAGCTCCTAATTTTTGTAATCAACAATGTCCAGAGCTTAAATTTACTAAGCAGGGAGACTGAAAAGTGGGGATGTTGCCCAAAGCAACCAATAAGATTCAAGCTCTTATTTTAATTTTTCATACTGGAGAATGTGAGCTTGATTCTGATTGTTATGTGCAATATCCCCTCTTTTCAATCTCCCTGCTTAGTAAATTTAGGCCCACATGTCTGGAGTAAAACTTCAGTGTGTACTGATACTGGGGCCTAAATTTAGTAAACAGGGAGATTACAAGGAGTTGCCCATAGCAACCAAACAGATTCTCCAGAATGTAAAATGAAACTGAGAGCTTGAATGTGATTGGTTGCTATAGACAACATCAACACTTTTCAATCTCTCTGCAATCTCCCTGCTCATTAAATTTTGACTGATATAACCCCCCATCTCTAACCCCATCTATACCATATGAGGCCATACCAATAACCTATAGTGTGACATTATTACGTGTCTCTTTCTGCTACTAATACCCCGTTCACACTGTCCCAAAACCCAGGTATTTCATGCGAATACTGGGTTGCCTTAAATATCCCAGTTTTTCGAGCAGTGTGATCAGGGCCTGATTCTGGGTGTCTTTACCTTGGATTTGAACCCGGTTATTCCATTGGAATACAATGGAGGAATACAATTGAAAATTAAAAAAAAAAAATATATATATATATATATATATATATATACTTACACCAGTGAAAATCCCTGCAGGTCCAATCATTCACAGAGTTCCGAACATTAGATTGCTGTGTAAACTAAACTCCCTTTGCTACCCAACCTTAAATGGGGATTATATGTTTGTGAAATACATACCTCCCACCATGCACAGAGTAGTATGCCAACCTGGCCGCTCCGTCCTGCCTATAGGAAAGCATAGAGCAGGGAAGGTTGTAACGTGACTATCCATGCTGGAAGCCTTTAGCGAGTGCATGTTCAGCGGAGGTCTAGATCATAGAGCCCATAGTTATAGAGTCCATAGTCTAGATCCACGGTTCTCAAACTGTGGGTCGGGACCCCAGAGTGGGTCACACTTCCTCAGAGAGACCATCTCCCAGTTGCAGGCCACGAGCTATGGGACCCACTAGCGGCAGGCGTTAGTGGGGTGCATCTGTGATACATGCGTGAAGTAGGTGATTGGTGGCCCACTTCCATCTCCACATTAATTTGTCACATAGGATTGCCAGTTGTCATGATGCACAAATAACGTAATATTCAAAGAGTTAAAGAGGGCCTCTTTTAAAGAAACCCCCTAATTAACCCCCCAATTAACCTCATGAAGCTGTATGGTTTGGAACATATACATATACTTACATATAACATATACTTACCACTGTTTAAAATGGACCCAATCTGATTGGTGAAAATATATAGGGGCAATGTTTGGCGGTAATTTGCTTGGGGTCGTGTAAAAAATTTCTTTGTCAGATGGGGTCCCAGAGCAAAATAGTTTGAGAACCCCTGGTCTAGATCATAGAGTCAAGTTATTGAGCTACAATAATCCCATGACTCCTTCTGTCCAGCTTTTGTTCCTTTAGATTTGTACCTCCTGATCAAGCATATCAAGGATGATTGGACACATTTTATGAGAATTCTCAATGTCGACGATGCAGAGATAGAAGAGTGCAGAAATAAAACACCAGATGTAAGAGAACAGAAGTATCAGATGCTTCTCTTGTGGTTTTCTAAGGTCCAGCATGAAATCAAGTACCCGAAGGAAGCGCTCATCCAAGCACTAGATGCACTAGAATATGAACATCTTGTTGCTAAGTTTAAATACGGAAATACTATGTCAGGTAAGGAAATCATATTAGCAGATCGTTTTTCTCTGGTTCAGGGTTAGGCTATTGTACATAGAAAGAAAGAAACATAGAGAGTGACGGCAGATAAGAGCCACGTGGCTCATCCAGTCTGCCCCATTGTGTATTCATATCTATACTGACATCATTTTATTTGCTATTTTGTTTGAGACTCAGAATACTCTTATATATCCCAAGCATGCTTACACTGTTTTGTAGTATTAGCCTCCACCACTTCCGCTGGGAGGCTATTCCACTTATGAACTACCCTTTAAGTCATTCTTTCCCACAAAATGTTTTCATCAGACACTGATTAAAAAATTGCGGCTATAGCCCGATTATCAACTGGAATTTCCATCCGATTTTCTGCCATTTTATGGCCATTGAAAAAAAAAAATCTTGCCCACACACTAGGGCAATTTGTAGCCCAATCCAGATAATTGTGGATTTGGGCTGATAATTGTCCTAGTATGTGGTCAGCTTTAGTGACAGTTGAAGGCTCAGAATCGGAGTCTTGTCTACCTGGTTGAATGGGTCATGTTGGAGTGTCTGTAAATATATGATAAGCCACCTGCCACATAAAGGCTGTTATGAAAGAGGGTGGCAATTTTGGATCATGAATCACGAATATCATATTTATTATAAATATTATTATATTGTTTATTATAAATACATTTTTCATATATTTATTTTCAGCGCCAGTATACAGCGATGGCTAAAAAGGAATACAAATCTGAGTAAGTAAATATGTATCATTCTACAATGTGGCACACAGGGCGCTGCTCGAGTTTAACCTGGAATTTTAACAGCAGATAAGGATCGCTTGACCCTTCTAGTCTGCTTCTTAGTTATTTGTATAAGGTAGCGAACCCTTTGAGGGGTACATAGTATAAGGAGTCACAACTAGTAGTAAGCCGAGTGGGCCCCGTGCATCTTCACATAACAGAACAGGACTACTTCTAATAATATTGCAACAACGCTCAATATTAACAAAAGAAATATGAGAGAAACAAATGTTAATATTAATCATACAATTTATACTATATATAATATTTATATATTATAATATTTATATATATTTATTTATATTATATCTCTCTCTCTCTCTCTCTCTCTCTCTCTCTCTCTCTCTCTCTCTCTCTATATATATATATATATATATATATATATATATATATATATATATATATGTGCAGCAGAACAGGCACTCCGGACAATTGTATACCTTGCTGGAGGTGTCCTCATAACAATTCATAAATTTCAGTGAAGGAGGATTCCTTCACTGAAATTTATATATATATATATATATATATATATATATTTATATATTATAATAAGTATAGTATTCACCACAAATTAATTTCATTCATGAATCAATGTTTGTGTTGATTACTATTAATATTAGCTACTTTTATTTGCAGACCCTGCGCTTAGAAGAGACAGGATAAAGAAAGTTTTTATGCACTTTCATAATAAACAAAATGTAAAATGTAAGAAACAGTCCTATCTTTCAAATGTAATCTAATGAATGTGACGTAAACCAGAACTATGGAGTGTAAGTATTCAGCCATCAGTACAGGCTGATCCCAAGTTACAGTCTTTATTTTCCAAGTGTTCCTATCAGATCCCGAGCTGTTTAGCATTCTACACAGTCATCAGTTCTGCCTAAACGGAACACATTGGACCTATCCAGATAGACGAGGAGTTACAGTATGGANAGCTTCTTACACTGGGGCTGGGTTGCCATCAGGAGTCGTCGTGACTTGGCATACCTTGCTCTGTGTACTATATGAGACTTCAGAATTGGTGCATGCATGGGGAGTGGCGGGCGGTGCATTTCCTCCCATGGATGTATATAGTAGACTGGGATTGTGAATCTTTGCCTATACTTTGCTCAGGGATCCTATCATGTTTCAAGGACTAGGTCCAATGTTTTAACTTAAATATATAGAAATTACAGTATATTTTTTGTCTTTTATTTGTCATATCTGGTGGATTTGCCATTATGGCACTAAATATTTAACTTAGTGTAGCAAGTTTATTGTTTTTATTTGTAGAATATTTATATTTATACAAAATTCTGTATATAAGATGATGTATCAGACTAAGGTGAAAAATGTGGCAATCCCATATAAAAGCCACAATAACTGAGCCAGACTTGCCTGTTTTTAAAATATTCTATTGTTACTAATGGTATAGTGGTATAATAAATCATGCACAAGGCTGGATTAACCACAGAGGCGGCTGCACTGGGGTCACACACAAAGGGCCATTTCTAGGGGTGCTCACATACAAGGGGCAGAAATAGAAGCTGGACACATACAAGGGGCAGAAGTAGAGGCTGGACACATACAAGGGGCAGAAGTAGAGGCTGGACACATACAAGGGGTAGAAGTAGAGGCTGGACACATACAAGGGGCAGAAATAGAGGCTGGACACATACAAGGGGTAGAAGTAGAGGCTGGATACATACAAAGGGCAGCAGTAGATGCTGGACACATACAAAGGGTATAAGTAGAGGCTGGACACATACAAGGGGCAAAAGTAGAGGCTGGACACATACAAGGGGTAGAAATAGAGGCTGGACACATACAAGGGGCAGATGTAGAGGCTGGACACATACAAGGGGTAGAAGTAGAGGCTGGANACATACAAAGGGCAGCAGTAGATGCTGGACACATACAAGGGGTAGAAGTAGAGGCTGGACACATACAAGGGGCAGAAGTAGAGGCTGGACACATACAAGGGGTAGAAATAGAGGCTGGACACATACAAGGGGCAGAAGTAGAGGCTGGACACATACAAGGGGTAGAAGTAGAGGCTGGACACATACAAGGGGCAGATGTAGAGGCTGGACACATACAAGGGGTAGAAGTAGAGGCTGGATACATACAAAGGGCAGCAGTAGATGCTGGACACATACAAGGGGTAGAAGTAGAGGCTGGACACATACAGGGGACAGAAGTAGAGGATGGACACATACAAGGGGTAGAAGTAGAGGCTGGACACATACAAAGGGCAGCAGTAGATGCTGGACACATACAAGGGGTAGAAGTAGAGGCTGGACACATACAAAGGGCAGCAGTAGAGACTAGACACATACAAGTGGCAGCAATATATGTATATGTATGTACTGTTAATGCCACTAGCTGTAATTCGGCCATGATCCTGCAAACATACTTAATAATGGAAATATACATCTTATAAAACAATGGCAATAGGTCATTATCTTCGAGGCATATCTAAAAAACGATGTGCAGGTGGTTTACAAAGATAAACCATTACAGAAAAAGAGAAAAAGCGGTTCTTTTATGGTTGCACTCATTATCCCGTATAAAGAATATCTCTTAAAATATAGCCTTTAATTCATATTAATTTAAAAAAGTTTTATTGTTGAGAAAATGACAAAAATGTGATTAAAATTACTCAATCCGCCCTTTGGCAGTATAGATTGTAACCCAAATATATAATATTAATAAAGCACCAATTTATACCGGTACAGCACCTGCATGGTGACTACTAGGGCAGTGGTATGCATAAGATCCTATACTATTGTGAAAATAGCCAACTGAATAGGGAAAAACAAATAATATTTAGGGTACTGCCACGGACGAAGTCTCATTCTCATTCTCTTTTTCTGTAATGGTTTATATGTTTGGTTCTGATTGCACCGTTCTCAGCCCTGAAAATAAGGGAGGAGAAGACATTGATATACACATGTAGCGGTATTGGCTACAATCTTGGTGTCAATATATATATATATATTTTTCAATACAGTATTGGAATGAGAAATTGCATTTATTATATTAAAGTGTGCTAGGAGTATTCACTTTTGGTTTACAAAGATACCAATCAGAACGCAGCTTTTCTAATCGACAAGGAATGGCAAAGTTCACTGTCAGCCTCTCAAAAATGCATTCGACTTTGTTTTGGACAATTGTTAATTTGTTATTAATAAATCTATACACTGTCAAGAATCAATGGTCCATTCTTCATTTTTAGCACATACATACACTTATACTATATTATATGCATGTTATTGTATAAAGAGATCTTATTACTCTAGCATAGAGAATAAACTAATGTCAGTATAGTTTTACATACACAGCTGGGCAGACTGGATGGGCCACGTGGCTCTTATCTGCCGCCACTTACTATCCCACCCATAGTAAAAGTATGAATTGCCTTCCAAGGGACGGGCTTCTTCCACCTTTCAGAAGGAGATGTGTGTTACAGCATTATTTTTCTTGCCTTATGACGTTTCCTATCTGACAATTTTGGGATGGTGTTCTTGCGGATATCTGGATCTTGAATATGTTTGCGTATATCAATATCAGGTGATTCAATATTTTTCCCTTCCCCCCTGTTATTGTTTTATATGTAGAGTGGATTTGCTTTGGCTACACCTGCATTGTTTTATTATATAAGCTCTTAATTAAAAACATTTAAGTCGTTTCCAATACGATGCTACTGCTATTATCTAATGGTTGGTATATGCCTGCCCCTATTTCATCCAACTTCCCGGTTGAAGACCCAGTTGGGTCCCCCCCAATGGAGGGGGTGTATACTCACACAAACACTGGTTACATCCAGTCACAAGTTTTCAAATTTGATAAAAGAATCAGGTGACCCAATCGCCAATCATGGGTTACACTCCTGGGACTGGTTTGTCCAATTCTTCCTCACAACAACATGTGTGTGTGGCAGTCACAACAAAAAGATTTGCCCGATAAGACACTGTCTTATTTTTTTTTGGTCCAAAAAAACACAATAGGGCTTATTTTCAGGGTAGGGCTTATTTTAATTAGCATTGACAGAGATTTATATAAACAGTTCTGCTTCTATCCCCATCATGCCCCCCAGCCCTGATTTTATACCCATCATTCCTGCTTTATATATTTTTTTTTATAAACTGGGGAATTCGCTAGGGCTTATTTTCGTGGTATGGACTGTCTTGCAAAAATTGGGGTAGGGCTTATCAGTTAAACATGGTATATATCCATGGTATAGATAGTAGTATGGATGCAGCTATTCTTCTGGGGCTTTAGCTGCTGTTTCTTGGAGGAGGACAAACCTTTGTCACTTTCC
Source organism: Platyplectrum ornatum (assembly GCA_016617825.1). Classification (NCBI taxonomy): domain Eukaryota; kingdom Metazoa; phylum Chordata; class Amphibia; order Anura; family Limnodynastidae; genus Platyplectrum; species Platyplectrum ornatum. The sequence continues at coordinate 26,743 of JABWIB010002338.1, read as the reverse complement.
CCATACTTCTAACCCTTTCAGCGGAAGAGCCTTCAAATGGGCAGGAGGCTTATCACATTATAAATGTGTGTAACTAATATTTATCCATTTTATTTCTATGGCAGATTACCTTGGGGTTAATAGCAGTGTGCTGGGCATTTTTACCATTTGTTCTGTGTAGATAAACCCGTATTTCATGCACTGGTTTATTGATCATTTTGGGCAATTAGATATCCATCATATCCACTGCATCTACTCATTGAACATCTCCCATCTGCCTACAAAACACTGGCGCTAACCCAATATCTATAGCAGCATTCATCATAAATTGCGATAACCCCTAAGACACTGCAGGTGCAAATTATTTCTGGTCTATGCCCAGTGGAGAAGACCTTAACCCATAAAGCTCAGGCTTCAAAAGGAGTCTAATGCCGACCATACACTTATGTGATAGGGGTGTGATGATGCTCCTGTCGGTTGCACCGCTGTAGTCAGGACCTTAACCAGGACCTTCAGGTTAATCACTGGAGATTTCCCTGTACATGGTATGTGCATTTAGCAAATGCGATGTATCTCCACGATGATCGCACAAGTGGGTAGCATAATAAACTACATACTAGACTTACTATTTTTCAGTCAATGAGGGGACTTTCACAAATACACTTTTTTTTTTGGTCTCTTCAGGCTAAAACAAAAATCCCCATCCAATAAATATTATAATTTACCTACAGTGCCGTAACTCTTCCCTCCCCTTAATCCACACAAATATATAAGAAGCAAATATTCTGGAAAATATTACAATACACACAATATTGAAACCAGATTAGAATTTATGTAAGGAAAAAAAAAATCAACAGGCATCGAAGCTTCTCAAAAACAAAACAAAACACATTAAATGTGCAAAAACACAAATGAATAAAAAACAGCAATATAACTTATAAATAAAAGCAGAAGGCAAGGAAAATGCTTCCAGTAAAGTATAATGACATTTGGCAAGTTGCCTGTTGGAAACAGAAGAATAAAAAAACAACACAGCATATAATAATAAGCTCACCCAGTAAGAAAAATGTACACAAAAGCCACAAACTGTACAGGTTTTGTTTGCAAAGCAAGAACCATTTGCTAAAAATTATTTACAAATGCAAACTAAGCTTAAAGTATTAGCCTTATTCAGCAGATACAGTTCATATATCAGAAAAAGAAAATGTGTTTTAAGAAATACTGTTTATTTACAATGTCGTTTTCAGAGAGACACTGGTTAATTGTGAGCACTGAAGAGACGTGTAGCTTACGGGCAGTGGAAGCAGCTATTGGGGGCAATGATGCAGTTATCGACAATGCTTGAAATCACTAGGAATAGTGGCTTATCCTAGTGAACAGATGCTGCCTTTCTATCACAATGCATTACCTGCATCATGTACAATTTACAAAAAGAATGACTAAATGTTTTTAAACCTTAAAGTATATTTTAAACAAATCAATAATCCGGGTTATCGATTCTCCGGTTTACCGATTCTCCGGTATTATAATACAGTTGTATGGTTACAAAAGTGAATAAGATGGTCTACGTGACAAATCACTGGAATGGAAATAAAAAGGGTTTATGGACTCAGATGACCTATTTTTAACTTATATATTACATATTTATACACTATATTGAAGAACAACGGTTAGCACTCATTTGTACAGTACAGAAATTTAAATACACACGGGGCCTTCTACATACAGCTAATATGAAAAGTTTCTGCCCCATAGGGTGGTACTAATATTGTATATTAGTTTACATTTCTAAGCACCTTTTCAATAACTAACTTTTTACACAGGTTATTTAATTAGAATACAATATAAAAAAAACAACATAATGTACACAATCATTGGCGCTTTATTCTTTTTGCTGTGGTTTCTTCTGCCGTATTTTGACCTCGTGTCCTTGTTGCTTGTGGACTGGAATCTCTCCGTCTCTTTGCTCCACTTGCTTGGGGAGTGGTCGCCCTAAAACAGTAAGGAGTAAGAAATAGATCAGGAATAGAGTTTTGATTTGGTTTTATAGACACAAATAATAATGAAACTATTCAGGCATTGATGTTAATATAGAGATATATTCCATAATGGTGTGATGATTAGGGTAGAAAAACAGAAAGCTGCAGTGTATAGTTCCTGCATCGACTTTACAGAATGGCGATAGTTAAACCTACCAATCAAGGGGGATAAACATTCTCCTTAAGGAGAATCACCATGAAGGCCGTCATGCTCCACTAAAATTTGAATAAATAAATAGCCTCTGGGGAAGAAGAAAAGTAGCAGAATCTCTAGCGCCATCTATTGGAAGAGGCGTTCCTCTAGTCACATCTGATTCACTAAGGAGCCTTTGAAACATGACTGGGAATAAATGCCAAGCCAGTAACCAACACTTCCTTAAGGAAGAGTTGCCCAACTACAGACAGCTATTTCGGGGTGATTGCCCCTCATCAGTGTAGAGCAGGGATCTGGCTGGCTAGTGAGAGACCTACTATGTCGATCAAGGGGGATAAACATTCTCCTTAAGGAGAATCACNNTNAAGGTGTGTGGAGACCTACAGGCCGTCATGCTCCACTAAAATTTAAATAAATAAATAGCCTCTGGGGAAGAAGAAAAGAAGCAGAATCTCTAGCGCCATCTATTGGAAGAGGCGTTCCTGCCAACTCTTTATAATGACAGCATTACAATAAACTAGCAATAAAAAAAAGTTAATAGACTTTGTTTGAATATTTCTTGATGTGAGGGGCAGTGCTAGAGGCAATCAATCAATATTTGATGTACCTGTTTTATTAAAAGTCAAGAAAAACCTGAAGCAGTAAATAGTCGAGTTTGTGATTCTTTTTCCGTTCTGGTTCTTCTACACTGGTAATTATTTTTCCTGGTTGCATATTTCAAGTAAAAGACGGCACAATCTGAAAGCCAACATTCTAAATAAACATATTGAAAGAGTCTCACTTATGTGAGACACATGAAGAGCATTTATTTAATGGTCTGTCCCCTTTAAGTTACTTGTTGGGATTGTGTTCTGCATATTTTCCCTAGAGGCTGCTGTTCACGTCAGCTCTGGTGTTGGGTTACACTAATCGCACCTCATGGACAGCACCTGGAACCTGCCTTTATTTAGCAGCTTCTCCCAGCAGACCTGGCTGCTTCATTAATGGTCTTTTGGACTCTGAGCATACCTGGACACTGCTACCCTGTTACTATTATTTGCACTCCTAGCACCTGCATTCTCTGCATTTGTTTCCCTTGTTCGCCTTTTTCCAAGCATCCTAGTGATTTCTTGTCAGTTACCCTTGTTCTTGTGCTATTGTCTGTCATTTATTATCAGTGTTCATTATCTGGTTCATCCTGTATTTCTGTGTCTGGTTTCTCTGTATTACTTTTGCTGCCACTTGTATTTCAATCCAGTACCACCCTGGATCCTGTCTCTGCTATCCGGTCCCAGCCTGGATCCAGTCCTCTTGTTTATTCCTTGCTGTATGTGCATGTGTATTTTCAATGAATTATCACTTGAATCACTGTTCCTTCTTGTTTTGATATAAGTATCCCAGAGTGTGACAATTTATTTTTGATTGTATTACTTCTGTTACATTTACTATAAATGTTTACACTTAGACATCAAGATCATTAAACATAAAAATGTCCAGGACTTCACCCCTCCACAAATACTTTGTGGTCTAGAACAAGGACGTAGCAAGTACAGACTGAGCAAATCAGACTACAATTGTCCACATCATGGAAGAAGACTCCTTTGCTCATCACCCATGGTTCTCTCATGGCAATGCACTGTGCCATGCTTTTATCCCAGGATGAATTTGCCGTCTCAGAAGTGTCACAGATGGACTATTTTGGAAAGGATAGAAATACATACTTGGCTCTGAAACTTGTCCCACAACCACAGACATACAGACAGACAGAAGTGATGGCAATCACACTGCCAAAATACAATAGAACCCAGAGAAGACACAAAGGATAAAACAATTATCCTACAAAACTAACAATAAGTGTACAGCATTGCCTACAACCATTAGAAAATAAGAATATAACCACACATCACAATGTAACTGTTCAACTACACGATTTATACATAAGACAGGTCTCTGTACTACTAAGTGAAATGAATAAGACAGCTATAGATTTTCCTGAAGCAAGAATTTGAATTGGCAATGAAAAAATAAGAACCATAATCTCACTTATTCTTTGTAGATTTCCCAGCCTTTGACTCGGGAGACTTCCCTTTGCCTCTTCTATCTGTGGAGGATTTTTCAGGACTGCTTAGCTTTGATGCTGCTCGAGTTGTTGGTTTGTGTGGAAGTTTCCTAAAATTTACAAACAATTGTATCTTCAAATGACATTTTAAAACATAAATAAATATATTTTACATTTTAAAAAGTATTAAATGTCCATATAAGTGCCCATTAGGGATGTTTAATAATTTAAAATTCGAGCACTGAATGGGTCATCCTGATGATGGCCTGTTTGACCTTGTGAACATACCAAAGGTTGCTTTATATTAGGGTTCAATGCACCCCTGATAGCCATGATGTGACAGCACCCAGACACACATACAAATGTTCATATAATATAATTAAGAAAAACTTGTCTACTTCTATTACATCCTATTAGGGGACACCGCTAAACCATGTGGTGCAGTAAGTGGTCCAAGAGTCTGGGCACAATTTTAAGGGCCTGAGCCAAATGCCCTTGTATGACAGAAAATTGCTAATTGCACTTTTTCATGTCTTGTTAAGAAACATTTGTTCTATGAGCCGCAAATAAAAATAAAAATGAAATAATGAGAAAATAACGTATGTCCTTAATACCTCTGTGCTTCTAGACGAGAGGCCGCTCGCGTTGTGGCTCCCTTATGAATGTCATCATCGTCCTCATTTTCACTCTCCTCCTGCTCTTCATCCTCACCCTGGTCATCCTCATTAGATTCAGACTTCTGTCGCTTCTTTTCTGGTTCCATATTGCCTGTAATGGCGTCAGGAAACACATTTTTAATGTTTTAATTTTTTTTCCAAGAAGACTTAAACAAATAAAAGATAAATTGTGCAAACAACTCAGAGCTGTGGCACAAAACCTTGTTCTGTCGAGGTCTGTGTCCGTTTATCAGAGGTGACAATTTAGAACGAGTCTAAACTACGCCACGTCACGGCATGCACGGCTGCCTCTGCCACATGTACATTTCAGGAAGTGTGTCAAAAATTAATTAATGCTTTGCATCCAGCAGGTGGCGTTTCCAACAGTAGTGACAGGACAAACCGTGTGGAGCTTTTCATAGTTACTGACAGCATTGCGCCAAAACCTATTAGCATGCTTTCAGGATAAATCTGCTATGGCAGTGTTTCAGAAACATTATAAAGTGTCACATCTGTACAGCACCACAGTACATTCTATAGTTTAGATTCAGAGAAAATAAAAAAAACGTATACCCCGTATCCATAACCCTTTACCAGGAGTGCTCGCACCCCCGCTGCCTGGACAATAGTGGTCACAATACATCTCGCATGGAACACAGTCAGAAATAGGAATCATTTAGAGTTGAATACCTGTCTCTGAAGTGCTCTGGATGCGTCTTTTTCGTCCTCTCCGTGGCTTAGTGTCAGGATTTTTTTCTGAATTTGATGTCTGAAAAACAAAAAAATGATTACTCTTTGTGCCTTTCCCTATTAATTAGTCATTATTAAAGATTATGGTAACTTGCCTCGGGCTTTACTTCAGTTTCTGTTTTATTCACTGCAGGAACATCTATAATGAGGAAAGATATAACTGTGGTCACCATTGGACAGTTACTTAATATAATGAAATAAAGTTAAGATCATTTCCCAGTGTTCCAATGAATATTAAAAGGTTCAGATTATGAAAGGTTACTTTCACCAGGTGCTTTATATATCAGTATACAGAATAATTACACGTGAAGAAATGACATGGAATTCACAATTTCATGTAGATTAACATACAAAAGTTATGTATACAGATGACCTCTTTCATTTTGAGCAAAGGACAACTTGGCCAATAACAGTGCCCTGTAAAAACACAATGAGTTATAACTGAACTGTTGCTATTATAATAAAAATAATAATAAAAAATAAAGATCAACTCCAGGGTTCGGATAACAAAATGCTGGAATAACCTTTCTAAAAGTGCAGAAAGACACACTATGCTGATTCCCATACACATCAGGAGGAGCCGATGCTCCCATGCATAGGCCGACATGTAGTGCGCAACTATTTCAACTACCTTTACATTTCTGCACCGTCCTTGCTTAAATACAGGGTGGTGCACAGACCAAAATAGTATGCAAGGACCGGAGCCATGAGCACATGAGGAAAGGAAGGCAATATAAATAATACTTACCAGCCTCGGGAGGACGTATCTTTCGGGGCCTACCGCGCTTTCTCTTTACAGGTTCAACTTTGGGTTCCTAAGGTAACAAAAAAATATTAATTGTATTATGGCATATATTTACAAAACACATTTCAAATACAAATTTATGAGTAGCATATTTATGCTTAAATCCTGGCAAAACATTCCCTGTAAGGCTGCTTTATGATTCTTCCTGGTATTCTGTTTTCACAATTGGTGGATGGAAGGAGCACGCTTAATTCTCATTCAGTCTCATTCATAAATACTTGGATGCTATTAGTAGATTTCATGCATGGCAAAATGTACACAACAGTCTGGAAAATCATCAAATGATAAAGAAAGGCGCATTGATTCTTCTTAAACGCAGAGTGTTTTTTTAAACAATGAAGCCATTGATGTTATCCTTCCTGAGAGGTTTTAAATCCACATGCCCAGCTAAACTCGTACCTCCTCTCCACACATTCAATCCCACCTGGTTCTCCCCCGTGCTGCTCCCATCTAGTGAAACTGTCTTAAACCTAGTATGGCTCATTCAACATTTAATTAAGCTCTGAAAACTAATTTGTTCTCAAAGGTTCATAGGTGACTTCCATCACACCTAGTTAAAATATAAAACACTTTACAAGTTCTTCACATTTCACATAATTTCTCTGCCTTTACTGCTGAATTCTCTCTAAGCAGTTTTGCTGCAGCTATCTACTGAGCATAGGGTCACCTCTCATTGCTAACCTAAATGTAGCAAATGCTACCTCACCTCTGTGATGTTTATATCCGATTGACTTTCATCTGTTTTCTCTTTCGTCGTGTCTTTATCCTCCTCAGGCTTGTTACCTGGTTCTACATCTGAAAGACATAGAATAAGTTCATGCTCAAAAGACTTTACACAGAACTCCATCAAACCACAAAAAGAGCCGGATCCTGACTTCCACAAGTATGACTGCGGAATTGGGTGCAGGCACCAGAGGAAGATCTTCTCGTCCCCCCAATTTACGCTAGGTGGACAGGGGATGATTTTCGTGCAGTAAGCGGTCGCTCGACCTCTACCTTTCCACCCATAAGTAGAGGGGGGTACCAGGGGAGTTCACTCCTCTCTCCCCTGTACTCCTGCAATGCCTGTACAGGCGAAAGGGAGTATGAATACAGCCAAAAGTGCAGTCACCAGTATGCCACATTAAAGCCTGTACAGGAAAATCTAACCACATCATATGGTTTTTGCAACCAAAACAGCACCGCACAGAAGAACTTATAACCAGTTGCACAACCTTCTTTCTCTGCATTTCCATTATCAACTGGGGTTCTAAAAGCAGCAGTAATGTAATGATAAACGGATGGAAAATAATAATCACTATTATGAGAATGTCCAATCAAATATATAAAATAATCTCCAAATGTTTTCAGTTTTTTTTCCATTAGCGGAAAACAATACCCCTTATCTCTATAATATAGAAAAGAGGGTGGGTTGGAGATTGGCAGACATGTTTATCCAATAGGAAAGCTTCAAATAATATTTCCGATGGCCTATATTAGATTGCAGTCTACAGATTGGAATAGGACATGACTACATTCACATTACACCAATCATTACTAACCTTCAGGTTTTGTCAGACTTTCCTCATTTTCTGATGTTTTCTTATCTGTAGAAGATGTGTCTGTGTCATCGAGGCTCTGCACCTAGGAATATACATCAAATAACTTAATAAGAATTATTTCCCCTTCAGATCGGGCTCCATGACCAGAGGCGTAACTATAGGGGGACGCATGGAGTGCAGCTGCTACTGGGCCCGAAGAGAGAGGGGTAGGCAAGCACTGTAAGCAAGTCTCAGTCATCGGAGGGGAAAAAAACCACATTGATTGTGGTAACACTCTGGACTATCCTGTCTCTACAGTTTATGTTTTAGTGCAAATGTGCTTTTTCAAATGCCTGGTTCAGGTCTTCACTCTCATGCATGTTGTCAATAAAACAATACCAGACAACTTACATTAGCATCAGTCACTGGTTGAGAAGAATCCGTCAGTGGTGCTTCCGCTGTAAAATATAAATATGCACAAATCCCTTAAATGCATGTACCACACATTATTCCCACATGGATGGAACGAATATTCTTTAAATGACTCTGCAATGACCTTTTCTACTGAGAACCTGTCACTGCAACATATAAGTATTGGTAACTAGAACTCATCTGGTGTTTTCATTTATTAATGTCAATAGAAAACACAAAGCAGCCAGGTTGTATGGTAGAAGTGTTCAGTGCTCTGTATGATCAGCAGCGATACCAGAACTGAATGTCATTTTAGTATGGAAATAAAAAATGTATGTCTGTGTCAATAATATAATGGAAAGAGAAAGTGGATAGCAAAGAGTTTGTAAATATTATAGACCAGGTTTAATAAGTAGGCCATGGGATTTGATAAGCTTGTCTTAAGAGGAGAGTTTTAAGGCAGCCTGAAAAGCTCAGTGAATAAAGAATAATCTTACAGCGCTGGAGAAGTCCTGTAACTAGGAACTAGAGCGGGTAGAGATAGAACCTCCCTAATCATGGATTAGGATCTTCATACCCAGTGCTTTTCTTAGGTCTCAATACAAACAAGGATTCAGTAGTGCAGCCTTACGAAGAACATACTTGTATACTGACATATTAGCAAGAAAAAAAAATCTAGTGAGGCATATAATAAACTAGGCACATGACTGTGGTCTATTTTTAAGGTGACAGAATAGCTGGGCAACACATGAAATGCAAAAACATTACAGGATCCTAGACTGACAGATATTTATGTGTAAATCACAGCAGTAGTGGCTAATCAGGACGTGATATAACCATTATAGCCATTGGCATATTGCTGCAGAGTACAGAATATTTTGTCTACATGTATTATGTCTAATTTATGATTCTCAATAATTTGTTATGCAAATATTTAACATTTTCTAAAAATTTGATATATAGAGACCAACCTGATGGAGCCGTTGATCTATTATCGTCAAGAGCCTCATTAGATGTAGCAGTCAAGGATTCTTCTGTGGGTTCAGTAATACTCCTTTCTTCACTAGCTTCCAAGGCTTCTGAAGTTTCTAAATGCTCACTAATAGACTCATCAGGACACAATACTGTACTGTCCGATGTAGTTTGCAAATAAGGGTTTACTGAAGAGTCTTCAGATTCATGAGACGATTCAAGGGCAATGGGATTGTCCATGACAGCAGTGGGAGCAGTCTCTGTGTTGTCTATGGACGCTCTTTGGGTTTGGTCGTCCTCCAGATTCTCTTCTGAGGAAACTGCATGATCTCCTGAACCGATTTCGTGAATTATATCGCTGGTACATTCAACTTCAGTCACTAGTGGTGCTTCCTTAGAAGTAGTTGTCCCATCATCTAGAGATATCAATTCGCTACTATTCTCAGAGGCTTGGGGCTCCTCAGAATCATTGTCCAGTTCAGTAACATTATCAAGGCTGTTCCCTTGCTCAGAACTATTATGGGTTTCTTTAAAGCTTTGCACACCGGTGCCAGATGCAGTAGCATCACATACAGTAATAATTTCCACTGAAACACATGGATTCTCTTCATTTGCTCCGGGGTCTATAGTGCTAATTAATGATACTTCTGGTGTGACATTGAAGCTGGTGACATTTTCAGGAAGGTCTCCATTGAGGTTTTCTTCTACTTGCTGATCAATTGTTTTTTCATCATGGTCCACAACTGTGTCATCGCTGTGTTTGTCAACACTGTGTATTGTACTAGTGGAATTGTGCTCTACTGAAATAGTAAAAGTCGACTCTTCGCCCGATGTTCCAGAACTTGTCACAAAGCCTTCACCTTCTTCCTCATCTTCTTTTGCACCAGTGCTTGTGATGGCACTCTCGTCATCCTCTGTAATGGCCCTGGAATCCAAGGATTCAATGGCATTTTCGTCGCTCTCTGTGGAAGCACACACACTTTCATTCTGTCTTCTGATGACTCCCAGGACTTTTCCACCATCGTTTTCCTCAGATATACCTGTACTGGTGACAGCCCCTTCACCCTCTTCTAATAGAGGTTGGTTAGCTGGTCTTGCAGCTTCGTTGACCATGCCTACATCGGCAATGATTTCAAAGACCACGTTTTCGACAGATGCATCTTCCTCTGGATCTTCGGGAGCTTGGATATCAACAGAGATATCAGACACCTGACCCTCATTGTTGTCAAGGCCACTGGTGTGAGAAACGGCCACGTCTTCTACAGGATGGTGAGCAGCAATGTTGCTTACATCAATACGTACTTCCTGATCCGCACAAGTGACATGAGCAGAGGCCTCAGACTTCTCACTAGTAATGGGAGACACTCTTGCTCCTGTACCAGCACTGGTCACAACGCCATCATTTTCACCATCTCCAAGCTGCTTCATGTCTGGTCTAGATACAGTTACATGTCTTTGTTCTTCAGAGCTGGCACTACTCACAGCATCCTCCTTTTCCTCAGCTTTGTCATAAAGTAGATCATTTCCACCATCCTCAGATTCTCTTTCGACACATTCATGATCATCATTATCATCTGCTCCCGAGTGTAGAAGAGCAGCTTCTTCTGAAGTACCGGCAGTTGCAGACTGATGATGGTTACTTAGAAAACTGGATTCTGCAGCCATCTCTATGCTTCTATGGCTGGTCTCATTGTTGGGTGCATCATCTATATCACTGACAACCAGATCATTCTCCCTCTCTGTGCTGGACGATGTTGTAGCGTCATCAACACTTGGTCTGTCTATAGAAGCCTCCATCCTGATTTCTTGAACCCCGCCATCAGTAACACTGGAAGAACTAGCAGCTTCCTCGTTTTTGGATGGACCTGAAGACTGTAATATTCCCTCCAAACTGCTGTCCATCACGTAATCTGATGAGGACGCATTATCGTCTCTATTGTCTAGTAATGCTTCCATGGTATTACTCGAGGTAGCTGCTGTGGCTTCACTATTAACATCACTAGAGGTATTTAAGTCACTTGTGTCTTTTACAACCTCACAATCGCTGACTGTTGAGGTTGTGGAATACACATTATTGTTGGAAATAACTTCGCATGTTTTATCGTCTTCTATACTGCTGTCCATCATATTACTGGATGTGGCCGTCTGCTCATTTAGTTTATCCGCATAAACTATTTGCATAGTTCCATCTGTTACCATGGTACTTGAGGATGCAGGTACTCGATCACTTCTTACTGACTGGTCTTCACATACTCTTTCCAAAGTGCCAGAAGATGTTGCACTGTTTGTTCCATTACCCATATCAGTTTCACCTCTCATGTTCAAATCCTCTCCTGTGCTACTGTCCATGACAACGCTTGAGGATTCTGTAGGTTGCGTGTTAGGATTCAGATTTGTAAAACTATTAGTTGAATTGCTAGATGAAGTTGCTGTGGTATCGGTACTGTTTCCGGGAGATGATCGATCAAACCGTTCAGCGCGGCTGTTCATAGCGATGCTCGAAGACGCAGCAGCTTCTGTAGTCTCTGAGTTTAACGTGGCTTCGAGTCTGCGCTGAATGCTGCTCTTTCTGAAGGAACTTGATGAGGAGGCTGCTTCGTCACCCACAATTGGTGTCAGAACCAAAGGATGTCCACTACTTGAAGAGGCCGTATTATCCTTTTCTTTTCTTTGTTCCACATACTTGTTGTTTTCAGGGCTTTGATCCTGCCCACTACTAGAACAGCTTGGTGCACTAGCGGTGTACAAATTGTTGCCAATGGAGACGGACACCTCTGTGCTGCTGTCCATTGCGAGATCAGAGGAATTACCTGGATATTCTTTCAGCGTTCCAGAGGAGATGACATCAATGCATGTGTCATTTACGCCGTCTTGCTGCGTGCTTGAGGTGGCTCGAGTATTTTTACTGTCTTCCACATTGTTAAAGTTGTGTTTATTTCTGCTAGGTAGACTGCTGGAAGAACTTGCAGCATTGTCACTTTCTCTTTCCAAGGGGATGTCGTTTGAGTCTGCCAAGCTGCAATCCATTACGTTACTGGATGAGGCTGCTGCGTTTTCACCGTCTATCTCAGACGACACAAGTGAGGCTTCAAAGTTCATCTCTCTACTGCTATTAATGACATTACTGGATGACGTGGCCGTGTGCCTTTCTGACGTACCAAGCCCGTTGTTTTCTGCAGCGGTGCTGGAAGAGGTAGCCGCATGGGTGGTTATGTGCTCAGAAATGTGACCCGCACAATAACTTTCTGAAGAGGTCGCTACATGGGCTAAAACCGTTTCAGAGTCAACACTTTCTACTGGGGTGTCAGAAGATGTTGCTGTGTGTGTGACATTGTTGGAAACCCCTAAAGAAAGAACATTTTCTTCTGCACTGTATGAGGAGGAGGCTGCGTTGTCCTGAGCACTTTCAGAAGAACCGCTATTGGCGCTTGACGAAGTAGCGGCCTTTAGAGTAATGTTACCGACTGTTTCTGACGCCACATCGCTTGTACTTTGAGAACAGGTCGCTGCGGCCTCTATGTTCGCAACGGCCGAAATCGTTGGGTCCAGAAAATGTTCTTCGTTACAATGTTTCCTATCGGAACTCGAGGAAGTGGTGGCATCTTCAAAACTGTTTTCTGATAGCATTGTAAAATCGCCATCATCTTCAACAAAGTTACCATCTGCAGAAGCAGAAGATGTATACTCCCTGCTGTTGTCATAGTTACCGGCGCCTCTTTCGGGACTGCTTTTATCTGTGCTGTTATCCATTGGCGTGCTGGAAGATGTTGCCGTGTCCTCACCACTAGGTCTTAAATCATCTTGGCTGTTCTTCACAATAGAGCTAGAAGAGGTGGCAGCATCTTCACATTCAGGCTCCTTAGCAGTCTGGTCATCAACTCCCAAATACACATGTGCATTACTACTGGACTCTCCCTGACGGATTTCCATAACGCTGCTTCCCACGTTTCTTTCCGTACAAGTCACAGTCACAGAAAATTCATCTCTTGCCACAGCAAAACCATCATTAATTGCGCTACTTTCATTACTATACTCAGCCTGAGATGTTTCAGTTTCCATGGTAGAAATGTCCCCATCTACATCATTACCAGTAACTAGATTGTCCAGTTCTGATAAATCTATGGGAACCATAGCGATGGAGCTTTCCTTCCTGAAAGCCTCCTTTGCACAAGCTCCTTCCTCTTCCGCCAAATCACTTGTGGAGATCTCGCCATCATTTGAATCAGTAACTTCTGAATAGATTTCATCAGGAGACAAACTAGATGGCTGAATGTTATGAGGTTCTGTTGCAGATTCTCTTTGTTCCTGGGCAGAACTTTCTAAGACGTGGGGCATAGCAATATCTTCATTGCTACTCTGAGGGTTTCTGCTATTGTCAGGAGGGAGTTCTGAATCAGTCTCTTCCAGGACATCAATGGCACTTTGGGTATTTGGCATTATTATTTTATCCTCAGCAGCTTTGTCCGTAGAGGATGTTTCTGGCAAATCGGACTCTTTATAAGGATCTGTATCTATTTGAGATGATGTTTTAGAAGTGTGTTTAAAGGCACCACTTGATTTAATGTCCTTTGCGTCGAGGACCCCTTGTTTTGTCTTCGACTTTTGTGCAGATGTTTTGTTTGAGGTAGTGGTTTCGGTACCAGGAGGAGGAACTGTATTATCAAGACTTGATGCAGGCAGATATTCTGCAGCCTTCGCTTCAGTGGCTGTTTTTTCTGTGACCTCAAGTTGTTTTTTCCCGCCATTTTTATTTTCTCGTGATCGCTCGGTATCTTTCACATCACTGGAAGGTAGAGCATCGCTCTCAGATCTGGATACTTTTTTAGGAACACCTTTAGAACTTTCACCTCTAAGCTCTGAGGACAGTTTCTTACTTGACTTTTCCGTGGAGCTGCTTCGCTCCTGCTTCCGCTTCTCATCTGCATATTTTGAAGACTTTTCCTCAGATTTGCTACCGTCGCCTTTCCGCTTCACGTCCTTGTGGCTATGCTTCAAGCTTGAACTTTTTTCTCCAGAATACTTCTTGTCTAACTTGGATAATCCATGATCTCTGCTGTCGTGTCGAGACCTTTCCTTGGCTTTCTCCATCGCATGTTTAGACTTATGACTGCTTTCTTTGGCTACACTGCTCGAATTTGGTGCAACAGAGCTGTCTCTTCTTTCATCACCATCTCGGTCTTCAGATTTAGATTTTCGATACTTATCTGTAGAACCTTCAACTACAACCTTATCTTTCTCATTCTTTTTTGTTGACTCTTCTTGATCATTCGGTTTTGATTTGCTACTGGATTTCAACTTCGATTTGGTAGGAGCCCTCTCTTCTGAACAACTGTGCGTTCTTTTTTTATCTTTATTAACACTGTCATCTTGCCTTGAATTGTCAGAGTTGGCAGAGTCGACTTCATTTTTATCATCTGCTGAGGTCTTGGAGACTTTCTGAGATGAACTATGTGACCTTGAAGAACTCTGAGAATCTCTGCGCTTCGAATCACTAGATGAGCGCTTATACCGGTTCTCTGATCTCGATTTTTCTGTGGACCGATGCCTCTCTCGAACACTTTCATCTGTTTTGCTGGAATGATCAGATGTTCTGTCCTCTTTGCTGGATGAGGACGATTTCCCTTCACCTTTCTGCTTGCTTTTACGATCAGATCGCTCCTCCGAGCTGGACTTACTTTGGCTATGTTTATGCAGGTTGTCGTCCTTAGAAGATCGCTTAGACCTCTGAGATTCAAAATCACTGCTCCCTTGCTTGTGTGAATTGTCAGCCTTGTGTTTGTGTTTGGAGGAAGAACGTTCCTCTGAGTATGTGCGTTCCCGATCGTTCCTGTGTGGTTTAGGATCTTTTCTTCCTGTGCTCTTTAGGTCACTGTCATTGGCTTCTTTTTTGGACTGCTTTTCGGGTCTGATGGAAGTCCTGTTCCTTTGCTGCTCCTCTGACGTGGAGTCAAGTCTCTCTAAAAGCTTTCGATTATCTGATATATCGTTATCTTGAGTTCTTTCTATGTACGAGCCAGTTTTCTTCTTATATTCTCTTTCGGTTCTAGATTCTGTTTTACCATCGTCAGCGGTTTCCAAACTTTTTCTAGAGAGCTTACTATCACTCTTTCCAGAGCTAGACTTGGAGTCTCTTGTAGATGATGATGCTCTCTCCTGGGACTTTAGGAAATAAAAAATATATAAAATGTAATAAGAAGATTACAGTATATTCATATAAATATCTGTATAGTCAGCTGTCTATATGAACAAAACCCAAGGTTTGAAAATAAGAGAACAGGTGTAAACACATGGAAAAACCATGTTAAATTTTGTATGGGGGTATTCAAACTCGTTTTGTCCTTTGCATGCAGAATACTTTTTATTCTGAAAAAAGAATGTAGGTTACACAGACTGATATCCTATGGTGCTACCCAGATTAACTATATGTTACAGCAATACAAGGCTATGATATACACGGTCTGTCAAAGAACCCACCCTTAGGATGAACACAATCTATTAGATGCTTCCCATTAGCCCTCAGATTTTAATTTCTTAATTCAATTTTGTAATGGCAATTCTACCAAACATTTGGCATACAAGAAATATTCAGTGCGGATGGGGGGGGGGGGNGTGTCACTGAAGGTGCACATCGGTGACTCAATTTTCTTGGTTTTAATGGGTGCAGCACTGTCATATCTCTGAGCCCATGTTAGATTGCCTTTGCCATACTTAATAGTGTACACCAATTATTATTTGTTCTCTCATATATTTTACATTTCTGTGACAATCAATATATCACTCATGCTATTGAAGACCACCCACTGATCACTAGTGGTTATAAGACAGTTTTTTGTCCTCCTGTTTTACAGAAGGGAGGTTTTCTATTCACACATTTTATTTATTTTTAATTGTATATTTTTTTCTTGTGTTTTGGGATTTTTTGAGGGTGCTATTTCTCTTAAGTCTTTTGCACTGAATGTTTCTTGTATGGAAAATGTTCAGTAAAATTACCATTACAAAATTGAATTGTTTGAGATAGTAAAATCTGAAGGCTTATGGGAAGTAGAAACATCTGATAGATTGTGACCAATGATTGGTATTCTATAGATTATTTGCCAACGCCGACATATACGTTTTAGCATTTATGTTTTAAAATGATCATTAAATGTTAATTTTTATTTTAATCCTATTCTATTAAGTTTTTTGATGATTTACTCAATTGAAAAATCTTGCCTGAGAATTGGTAGAAACAGAGGATTGTCAGGATTACCAATGATTCTAGTAACATATCAACAAGTGCCTAAAGGTGGGTTTTTTGACGGGCCGTGTATATCAGAGTCTTGTATTGCTACTTTTTTTTTTTCTATATCTCACAAATACTGAGCAGCTTAGACTTGGGCCAGAAAATTATTATCCATTCTATTGGCAAATGATGTAGCTATATTCCTACATTGATTCAATATGGTTTTGCCCATGTGTAAATGCCCAACTGTTTTCCTGTTTTGATCCGAATGTCTATGCAACAAGACACTGACCCATAATACCCCCAGTAAGCTCAAAGCAAACCATGGCATCCCACTAATATTAAAGGTCTTAAGACAGTATCAGCACAACTATGTTATTTACCTCACTAGACTTCTGGGTATCCCTGGAGTCTTCATCAAGATAATCACTTTTTATCTTCAAAGAGCTAGTACTAGACCTTAGAGAGAAAAAAAAATGTGCCCAAATGTAAGTATGTTATAACAAAGACTCACTGCTTAAAAGTTCCTATATAAATATAATAGACAGCACGGATGGCTCAGCGGGTAGCATTGATGCTAAGGTTGAAGGCACGATCCCCAGACAAGACCTTATCAGTATGTTCCCCATGTGGGTTTCCTCCGGGTGTTCCAGTTCCCTCCCACATCCCAAAAACCATTCCAGTAGCTAAATGGCCCTATGTATCAAATCCTTTAGAATGTAAGCTTTTAGGCAGGGCCCCTCTTCCCCACCCATGCTCTGTCTGTATTCCCCATTGTACAGCGCTGTGGACACTTTTTAGCACCTAATAAATAATAATAATAATAATAATGTTTTCAATTTCTATCTACCACAGAGCTTACAACTTAGAAATGACACTATAATAAACCATAATTATTAGCAAAAATAATACCCTACCTTATGTCCCTCTTCTTTTTTTTGCTCATTGCAACTTTTTTCTCTAAAAACATCTGCTCTTTGAGAACCTCTTTCATGCTGCTGGATTTTGGCTTCGTGCCTTTGGAAGACTTGGGCACACTGGTCATTCCTACACCAAGAGATAGAAACCATATAAACACACAACAAAATCAGAACTTATAAATGAAGACAGAATCTAAATATTTATCTAAATATTTAAACTGATCAACAATATTTTTTATATAAGTGCACTGCAAAGTAAAACCAGAACTTTTGGCAACCATAGAAGACAAACACCTACATTTACTAAACTACGGGATTGGAAAAGTATGGATGTTGCCCATAGTAACCAACCAGATTCATGCTCACCGTTTTATTTGACTGGAGAACGCAAGCTTGAATCTGATTGGTTGCTATGGGAAGCCATAGTAAATTCAGGCCGAGGAGTTTATTCTTCATACTAAGGTGATATATAGATCATTAGGATAAAAGAAGGGAAGGGACAATGACATATTGCAAAACACCGCAAAAAAAAGGTCATAATGGGGCAAGTAATGGGAGGATTTCATCCGCCTGATCTCAACAGCTATGAGCTAGAAGCGAGTGCCTTTATGAATTATACGCACAATCAAACTGAAGATAAAAGACCCATTCTAGAATGACGAAAAACATCATATTTGTGCATTTTTAATGCGCTAGTGCTCTGCACAAACATGTTGGTCGAGTATTGGAACAACCCTGGATTCTGAGCTGGAAGCCTTGTCAATGGCAGAACAACCGTTAGTGTTCAGCATGTATACATGGTGGACAGAGGAGGACGAGGCAATAGGTTCCATTAAGCACTTATGTACAATACTATATTACGCACCAGCACCATTTTACCTGGGGTGGATGGGTACATGAGGGGGAGAAAACCACCCTCACATGCAAAGGATTTAAGAGACAGTTTATTTCCCCTGCAGGGGAGTTCACTTATACAGTTTACAGGGACATTTTCTTAAAGAGCAGACGTGGTAAATAGAGATGCAGGGAAAAACACGACCAAAAAGGTGCAAAAGTTTAAGGTTTATAAATAAAAACGTGAAAAACTAAATAGTAAGATTATGAATGGAGAAGGCCTTTTATAATATAACAGGTCATTCTAATTATTTCTATTCCGTATTCACAAGCGAAGGGACTACAGTAAAATTGCAATATTGAATGCAAAGGAAGTAATTACAAGTGGCTTCACTGAAGAGTAGATCACAGTAGAACTCTCAAATCTGAAAGTGGACTTATCAATGAGGCCAAATGAGACACATCGTAGGATACTAAAAGAGCTTAAAACTATTAACAGAACTTCTCAACCAATCACGAGAAGTAATTCTAGAAGACTGAAAAAAAACTAAATATAGTCCCTCTGCATAAAAGTGAAAGTAGGGAAGTGGCTGTCGACCACTGAGCACATCAGTAGTAGGGGAATTGATGGAAGCAGCATGGATTTTTGAAATTGAAGCAGGTATAAGAGAGACAAAAAAAGTCAAATAAAAAAAACTCATGGGAAAACCTGAAAAACCAACTCCTCCATTCTTCATCCTTGCCCCTTACTATGCACATAGGACACGACAAAACAAAAATCTGCTAATGAGTTAACCAAGGGCATTGTATTAAGCGGAGGGTATATAGAGTGCAATAGTACAAGTGAAATAGAGACCTTGACTCTTCATTTTCAAAGCCTTTGACTTCTCGGCAGCTCTCTGCTTACGTTTTTCCTCTAATCTTTCTCGTTTCACTTGTCTCCTTATTAGCCTCTCTTCCTTTTCTTTGGCCTGAAAGAAGAATGTGTTTTAGGAATATCATTAATAGACCTAATAAGGGATTCATTAAAGGCTCAAACACTTTGCTAAGCAACTGAAACCTACACATAGGGGCCAATTCAATCCCTCGCGAAGACGGGAAAAAACGCGAAGTGAGTTTTTCCCGTCTATTACGGGACTGAAACCTTGCGTCTTTTTGTACGCACCTCTATGAGGTGCGAACGAAAAAACGTGAGTTTTCCTGCCTTACGCAAACAGCATAAGACAGAAAAAATCAGCGCGAAGGGGATTGAATCGGCCCCATAATGAATGTGTACAGACGATAGTTCACATAAACTTTTTATTTTCACTATACGCCTCATGTCTGTGCATATATCCTACATCATGAGCGATTGGACGCAGCCGCTTACCACAGATTGCCGGCGCTGCTCTACAGTCAGTTCATCGTCAGAATCGCTGTAGTATTTAGAATATAGGTATGGCTTGTGCACGTAGGCGTGGCGGGTCCCCTTGGTCCTGGTTTCACTCTGTTCAGACTTCGCTTTATTCTCTGCATCTGTTTTATCTTCATCTGATCCGGGGTGACAAATGTATATAAATCATTTTCTTATAGTGAATTATGCCATACGATATCCAAAAGAATGTATTCCCAGTTTCCCATCCTAGGACCAGCTCAAGACTTGAGAATAAGACAGAAAAGTTACACCTGGGTAAAACCATGATGAATTGCAGGGGAGGTAAAATGAAGTCAGTGNTTGCATGCAGGGAGCGTTCCTGTTACACTGTTATATCTGTGCAGAGTTTGTATGTTCTCCTGGTGTCTGCGTGGGTTTCCTCCAGGTGCTCCAGTTGCCTCCCACATACCAAAACATACTGGTAGGTTAATTAGCACCTGATTAAACGGTCCCTAGTGTATGTGTAATTGTCCCTATGTATCAATCCCCAAATCTCCTGTAGAATGTAAGCCTATAGGCATACCCCCCATTGTGTCTGTATTTCACATTGTACGGCGCTGTGGACACTGTGGCAACTAAGAAATAAGCAATAATAGTAATTAGAATAATAATACGCAAGCCATCATTCATCAGTGTAGCTGATGTGGTGTAAGATTAAACAACTCAAGAAACATTTATTTTCAATCAAGATGAAGCTGTTTATTATTGATGGAACTTACCATCTGAAGTAATCTCCCCCTCCTCTGTACTGTCAGACACAGCGTCCTCTTCCTCACTTTCTTCTTCAAATGAGGACAAGTCACTGGTGTGGACAGAGCTGACCGTCACGTCGGAAAAAGCATCCACATCGGAATCAAGAGAGGCACATTCTAAAACGCACAAGAGGAAGAGTTCTAAATACTTTTACTGCAACCATCTACATAAATATGGTTTACAAACAGGACATTACACACAGGCTTCATCACCGAATGAATTACAAGTAGATGGTAGATACTTTAGCCGCCTTTGCAAGTCGACACGATTGTTCATAGATCCATCGGCTAAAATGTATTCAAATTAAATAAATATTCACATTAATTCTACCCAACATATAACCCTAGAAGGTATACACAAAGAGCTAATTAAGGACCAGACAAAGACTTCCACCCTGTACTCAAAGACTGACAGCGCCTGACCCTACCTCAAAAAATCTCTGGCATCCTCATATACAATGGGGAAAGTCTGAACAGTGCAGATGGTGCTCATCACGCACTTACTGTACTACACTGAATTTGCACACACTGTGCGCTTCTTTCACAGAAATCTGGACCTGGTCCCGTGCACAAGGCATCTCTGTGGTCCTGCACTGCATTCAATTCTTTCACAAGGTAAACTCACTTCATATATTAACCCCTTCCCACCCAGGGAAACGTAAAAAAATTTTTTTATATATATATATATTTTTTTTTTTTTTATTAACATAGAAACTTCGTGATTGGCTAGTCAGAATTACCAATCCAATCACAGCGACCACAAGGTGCTGGACTCCTATGATTTGTCCCCTTAGCAGTGATGGCTGCGGTCCTCAACAGCAGCCATCAATTCTGTGTCACCCCGCGCCAACACCCTTCTCATCAAGACGTACATGTAAGGGGTTAATTATGGCACAAACTCCAACTCAAACAATGGAAGGAGCCACGTGGGAGTTAATAGTATAATCATTCTGGAAGTTTCCAAACCAACCCGAGCAATGAAATGACTGAAGGATTTGCAGCCCCTACCTTCCTTTACATGGTCCGCAGTCTTCAGCTTACTGCTCTTCTCAGGTGCAGGATGTCTCAGTGGTTCTGTTTCAGCTTCCTTCTCCTTTGTGGGCTTTTCTTCCTTCTGTCGCGTGTTATCGTCGCTCTTTTTCACATGGTCGTTTCTTTTTTCCGCCCGGGTCTCTTTCTTCTCTTCCTTCCGCTCTGATTTTTCACTGACCTCCACTTTCTTCTCTCCTCTCTCGACGACCTTCGGCTTCTTCTCGTCACTGTCATTGGGCGCTTCTTTGATCTGGATGGAGCCAATGGTTTCAGTAATGGCATTTTTAATGTCTTCGGTTGGAGGCAATATCTCATTTACATCTTCTTGCTTCACTATTGACTTTGCAGCTTCATATGAGGTTTCCTGAACTGGCCGCTCATTCTCTTGCACCTCTTCTATAACAAAGTCCCTTTCTGCCGATACATCTACACTCAGCTGCGGAAGAAGCTTCCTGGGCCCCTTGTCAGTGATCTTATGGTTTGAAGTATCTGTCAAGGCCCAGGCTGTTGTAGCTTCTTGATTCAGAGAACTAATGGTTTCCAAAATAGACATTGCGTCGTTGGCCACGCTAGTGCTGGGTCCAATCATAGATGCAGAACCTTAGAGAAACAAGGGATACACAACCTATAAGTAACAAGAAGTTTTTAATCTTCAGTCTAGCCCAACATTATAAATAATTCAAATGACACCTGTCAACCCTCCATACTGGGCTGCAAAAAGTGTATTGCAAAATAATTGCTAAGTAGTAAACTATATAGCATAAATGATATATTGTTGTTAATGATGGACAAGTCTAGACATAACATGAATATTGAGTACACACAGCTTAGGTCGATGACAGCAAAACAAGAATTTACATTTACTAAGGTAGAGGGAGACTAAAACGCAACTTATGAAAAGGAAATTGTAGAGGGGACTAGACAACTGGGCCTAAATTTACTGAACTGTGGGACTGGAGAAGTTGCCCGTAGCAACCAACAGAGTCAAGCTCGGTTTCATTCTATATACTGGAGAATGTGAACTGGAATCCGATCGGTTGCTATGACAACATCCCCACGATGCCAATCCTGCAGATAACTAAACTTAGGACCTGAAGTGAGGGAAGGATAGACAAGGAAAAGGAATGACATAAGGAGTTTCAAGGGGAACGGCGTCATGTCTAACCAGCCACACGTATTACATACTTAGTATATATAACACTTGTAGCATCTGTATTGGATCCTATCTCAACTGAGGTTTGCGGGAGGATTTTGAAGTGATCATAGTGTCATTATGTCGTTAGGGACTTACTGGTTGGTTGCTGCAGCCATTACACAGCGTAACAAGACATCATCCCAGAAACACACACTTTACCAGTAGAGAAAGCATAATAAAAGGAGGACGTACCAGTGACAGAGACCGAGCACTCCGGCTTTTCCTCCGCTCTCTCTTGGTTGCCGTTCGCATCTTCCTTGTTATTTAACGTGGCCAGAAATTCCTGGACAACTTTTTCCACTTGTGGCCTGAAGGTGTGGTTTATCTTCGGGTCCACGACTTGTGATATTATGCGATCAATGCCAGACCCAAGCATCCCAGACCTGGGGGAGACACATTGCATACTGTCAGTACATGACAATCATTTCAATACGTTTCTTTTACGCATCTACTAAAAGGGAGGAAATAAAAACGTGCAAAGCTTCGAAGTGCTACTGAACACGGGTGCAACCAGGACGCTGTACACAGAACACGGGTGCAACAAGGGCGCTGTACACAGAACAAAGGGTGCAACAAGGGCGCTGTACACAGAACACGGGTGCAACAAGGG
>JABWIB010002337.1:46264-56370 GCA_016617825.1 Platyplectrum ornatum | reverse complement strand
CGTTACACTGTTATTAGACTTGTGCTGGAAACATCATCTCTCACTTGTAATACTGATTGTAATTAATTCAATTTGGCTTCCCTTGCAATTCAACATGGTTTTGCCCACTCTTGAAAAATCTTTAGATTGGAACAATTTATCTTATAGTGTGTGGCCAGCTTTAGTCACAGTTTAAAATAAAGTATCTTTCATTATTATTACTGAAAATGACATATTTTAGGCCAAACTAAGTTCCAGTATTACTACAGCCGACTCTCCCGAAATTTCTGGGATACTCCCAAAATTCGGGCAGTGCTCCCAAAATCCCAGCATCATGCAATCTAAACTAACAGGGATTTAATATGTTACATTAAGTTTTGTCCTTTTGCAAATTTTACTTTCAGCCTTCTGAGATCTCACGGAAGGTAACCCTGATCTATTAGTAATTATTCATGTTCACATGTGGTTCAGAAATTATATTCATGTACAGTTAGTATGATTTAAATAGAATCTGTGACATGTTAACATGCTAAGGAATGAGAACACTACATCCCAGCCGCCTGTTATCTCATTCAGGACTTCATCCCCTACAGTATATGATCTGTCCTCATATGCACAGTATACAACATAATGCTTCCTGACAAATTTAGTAAGGTTACAGAGCCATGAAGCAAGTCAAAGAGGTGACAATAAAGATGTATTCTCCACTCTCTCTCTAGCAGCGCTCATTAATAACAATACAGTGATAATATAGTGATATTGACTGCGGGGTCACTGTCATCATCATTCACAGGTCTCTGCCATGGTGTTACTGTCCTGGTACCAAGCTGTGTCCTAATGATATTTTTACTCTTGAGTCCAGAGTCTGACATGCCCCTTGCACTATACAATGAGAGACATCTAAGGTTTTGGTCCCTAGCAATGGCTTTCATTTGGCTATGAAGAAATTGGAAAGTCCTGTGCTGCGCTATTAATAATAATAATACTTCTCTATTTCCATGTAAAACAAACATGCTGTAAAATTCATTCATTTCTTACTGTAATTTCTCCTATGGGTGTGTACTTTACCCATCACATAATTATCAGCTATTTCCAATCAACTAAACACATCCCATAGATTTAATTAGAGCCAAAGCATGATTCAATTACTAACGCTTCATCCTCTTCTCAGAGATCTTTAAATTGAAATGGAAAGGAGGAAGAAACAAGAGATCCATCCTCCTTGCTTTCTGATGTGTAGGAGGCTGCCAGATGAGAGCTCTCCTACACGCATTCAATACCTTGATTAAAATAAGTCTACCAAAGGACCTAGTACTATTTGTCAAGCAGATGAATGTGTCAGGAGAGCGGCCCGTACTCCCCGGCAAGCAGCATGAAAAATTAAAACCTTTTATTCTGTGAAAGCTTTTTCATAGCAGTACTGCAGATGTCCTGGGGTAAATGGGGGGTAAAGATAACTGAGCACAGTGGAAACATTGCGGAGACTTATAGAAAAGTAGGAAGCAGAGAATAAATTGTTGTAGTCTGTAGGCTTTGCTGCCTCTTATTACTTTATAGAAGTTTAAAACGTGGGAGCCAGATATAATTCTTGAACAGGAGGAGGTTTTATTATTATAAAACACTTTTAGAAGTATTTATGGTGCATTTACATGTTTCAGAAGATTTATTTATTTATTTATAAAATTTTATTTTATTTTTTAAATCACCAGAAAATAGAATATATGGTTTTAAGAATAAAAGAAAATCATCTAGTAGTTAAGACTGTATATAAATGTAAATAAAGACCATGGGGTATATTTACTAAGCAGGGAGATTGCAGTGTGACTGAAAAGGGGGATGTTGCCCATAGCAACCAAGCAGATTCGAGTTCACATTCCCCAGTGTGTAAAATGAAAATGTGAGCTTGAATCTGATTGGTTGCTATGGGCAATCTCACTGCAATCTCGCTGCTTAGTAAATATACCCCTATGAGACTTAATCAGGGTTGTTAATGGGGGGAAGGGGGCCAAAGGCCACAGATTACTATAGGGCCTGGAGCTATTTCTCTTGTTTTGCATGTCATTGTTGCCAGTAATGACAGTGACTGTATGCAAAGACTCCTATGGTAATTTTCATAATTGTTTCTGGAGTTGGCCAACCCCAGCTTAATTGTTTATTTTACTCTGAGGGGTATATTTACTAAGCGGTATGATTGCAGTGAGATTGAAAAGTGGGGGATGTTGCCCATAGCAACCAATCACGTTCGAGTTCACATTCGCCAGTGTGTAAAATGAAACTGAGAGTTTGAATCTGATTGGTTGCTATGGGCAACTTCCCCACTTTCCAATCTCACTACAATCTCACCACTTAGTAAATATCCCCCTATATATTTATATTTATGGTATGTGCAATAAATTTTAAAAACTTTATCCTATTTTTTTTACTGGACCAGTATGAAATTCAGAGTTAAAGTAAACTGAATAGGTTTTCATTAATGTAAGTTGTTTATTAAATGTTAATAAATGGAACTCTTATTTGTTTAATAAGTCATTTCATCAATCAATCTCTATTCATCCCCCATATTTGTTTCATTGATCTGTGCAAAAGTTCATGGGGGGCAAAACACAGTCTTTGCCCCTCCAACAAAAATAATCATGCGGAGTCGTCTGTTCCTCTCTGTGGTTGGTGCAACTGGTTTGCCATATACTTTGAGTATTTGCACCAGAATATGGGGTTCTGTTATGTCAGCAGGATCATATATAGGCTGATGAATATCCCTGGCCGGCTGGCGTATGAAGCTTCTTCCTCCCCTGCATGTTCTGGGTCTCAAACCACTAATCCTCTCTTCTTAGCTGGCATCTTTGGTACCACTGCTGCTGGTGTCGCACCTTGCAGTGTCTGCCTTTGCTGTGATGGGTCCTGTCTCAAGAACAACGTCTCTATGGCTCTTCCACAACCGCAGCAGATGACTTATCAGTGGTCTCCCCATATGGCCACATTATATTCTCTCTCGCTCTAGCAGGTTCTTGCAAGTCTCGACCTATTGTAAGACCTAACCTCTACCACCTGCCTCGGTGGCGACCGCCATTCCTTCAGTGAACCTCCCTCCCTCAGTACGTATTATGGGGCTCCGGTCTGGAGGGTCTCACTCAGTGGCTGGTTGGTTTCATCTGGGAATTGGTCACGATATGGGGGTATATTTACTAAGCGGTGTGATTGCAGTGAGATTGAAAAGTGGGAATGTTGCCCATAGCAACCAATCAGATTTGAGTTCACATTATCCAGAATGTAAAATGAAACTGAGAGCTTGAATCTGATTGTTTGCCATGGGCAATTTCCCCACTTTCCAATCTTATTGCAGTCTCACTGCTTGGTAAATATACCCCTAGGTCTTCAAGCTATTTCCACCACACTTTCACTCAGCTTGCTCTGCACTTGAACTGGCGTTTCTCTGGCCCTGGACACTCTTTGGCTATAATCCTGCTCTCTGATATTCTGACTCTCTTTCTTTCTGTCCATATTTAAAGGATTTGTCTTGATCTCTCCTCCAGTCAGTAGCTGGGAACGTAGACAATACCTCCTCTTTCTTCCGATCACAATCTAGACCAGTCACCTTGTACACTTCATCTCCTTTAGAACTAACTAAGTATCACACCACTCCATTCCCTCACATAAGGCCCCAAGGAATTCTAGCAGTTGTACAGCAAAATGCATTGAACATCTTGCTGTTGCGTGAACATCATTTCTAAGCAAGCACGGTGTATATTCACTCTGAACACGCAATCATTACGCCCTGTATTGGTCCTTCAGTGTTTTACAGCAATAAAAGATTGTAGATAAGACTTTACATTTGCAGCCCTTTAAGTCTTACTACCTGACATAGCTGTCTAATGACAAATAAGTCACTGATTGCATAGAAAAACAAGATAAATTGCATAGCGATAGCAGGCACATACAAAAACAAAAGGGTTATGTGAGCAGAATGAAGAAGTGGCTTTGTAGTCTATCCAGCACAATGCGGAAAACCATCACCAAAGAAAACAGATTTAATTGATGCTAAAGGTGCAGTCTCAGAACTATGCCAGCTCATCCAGAAGGGTTAAACAACTCGAGAGGTTTATACCGCTCCACATCAGGGTGTTGTATGGCAATTACAGGCTGGGATTAAAAGAAAGCACTAAAGGGTGAAGATGAGAGCTAGGCCCAGTGAAGCGCTAGTGGGCAGATGAAAAAATAATCCTTCCATAATAACTTCCACCTCATTGCTCTGTGTCACCAGGTCTGAGAAAAAAGAGGTGGCATCGATATCATACGAATGAACAAAGCAGCAGCACAACTTCTAGATGTGTTTTTATATACATTATATGAATTCACCTGGGTAACATGCAATGTGGCTTATTCCTCATTAGCAATCTGCTCCTGGACAGCCCATATTTTTCTTCATTTTGCTTACAAAAGGTTTTGAGGTTCTGCTTATATTCACCTTTATATTTACCCTGCAATACAGGGGTGATGGACATAATGTCACCTCTTAATGCTAAAGTTTGTCTAGCTAATGTTGCTTCATTTTTTCTTTCTGCTGGTGCACCTAATCGTGGATGGAACCAATGTAGAGTGTTCAGTCTTTGTAGCATCCATGGCATTGACCTTGTATCAGGAGGGACTGCAGGGTCTATTATCCCTGACCTGGACCTAGAGGTCAACTCAAGAGTTCTGGGTCCTTATCTCTGTCAGAACTGTAAAAGTAGTGGGAATTGCAAAATAATCATTTCTTGCATTGCATTGCATTCCCTGCACATTGGAAATCTGTTATTCCCTTACCTACACCCATATGTAACATCACGACATGTATCGACACATAAGGTTTGCAGGCAGAATCACGGATCCCACAATTTCTGCAGACTGGACTGTGTTGCTCTGTTGTTGGTGTTGCACGTAACACCATTGGGCAGAAGTTAATCTGTCAACACAAACATGACAACAGAGTAATGATTGGCATGCTTCTATCAGTGTCGCAAACTCAACACCTGTCCGATAAAATATGTAATGCAGACACCTAGGTTGACAACAATCTGTAACCTAATTACTAATCCTACCCCTAATTACTGTTTTTGCCTCTGATGTAGGTCCAGCAGCTGTCATGGGAGAGGATGACAGCAGTTCACAGAACAGAGCAAAGGAGTACAGAGTAAAGTATGGAGCAGCTGGTCAGGAGACAGAAAAGAAGAAACAGCATACAAGAAAGCACTGGAGTGCAGCACAGAGTTCAAATGACACTGCATATCACCATTATGAACAGGTACAATGTCATACATAGTTTTATGAATGGTACCCCTTTCTACATAGCAATTAGGTTTCTGGGTCACTTTCCTCTCCCCTTCCCCCACTGCCCCACTCCCCCCTTTACCAATGAAACATACATGTTATATATATCACATCTATATTATAAATTATACTATTACTATATATTATGACCCTATCGATATCTATAATCAATACCCTTCTTGCTAGAACTGACATACCTATTTCTTACACTGTGTCAACATGGCATATAAGGCTCAATTGTCCGTGGTTATTTGTGACACCCCCTCAGGTCAGGCGCCTTATGCACCCACCTAAGGTTGTCTAATGGTAGCAGCGACCCTGTGTGCAATGATACAATCAACATTATGGTATCAACAGTATCAAAGTCGATTTTCTGTATTGGGTTTGAAACTACTCAGAATAAATGTCCTAAAATCCACAGTAGGCCATTCGCCACCACAGTAAGGGGATTTGACACATTTCCCTAGCCATACCAATGATTACTAACTGGAAACACCAAGGAACCATTTTCATTGAAAAACATCTTTCATATAAGTGTGATTATGTTGTATACATTTACATTGTGTGGTGATTGTGAATAAACCTAGTGTGTCCATCATTTATTTTGTTAATTTTTAAACTTTTTCATTTTTAATGTCATGTTGCATCTGTATAAGTATATATAATATTCAACACCATAGAAACTTCATCTATTTAATATTATTTAAACACTAGTTTCACAATTTTATTTACACCATTAATTCTGTATTTTACATATTTTGCTTAATATATTATGGATATAATTTTAATTATAAATTTTAAATGTTTTTTGATTGCTGTTTCTTATTATTTGGACATTAATGGAATAATTATGTGCATCCATTCTAAGGAACCATATTGCTTTCTTATCTCTCAAACAACAAAACAACAAACATTTATGAATGTTATTCNTACCTTACATAAAACAAAACAGACACTGCTGACCCTGTATTAATGTGCCAGGTAATTACCTGTTAATCAATGTACTACAGCAGAAGCAGGGATTCAAATTCGACAATGATGATGTAGCAGTAAATTCGACATTGCGATTTCTATTCCCCGGCGAATAAGGCCTAATTCGATCGGGAATTCAGCTTAATTCCCAAAAACCATTCGCCATAATTCGCCAGGAATTTCAAATCACCAATCCAATTCCACAGTTACTGAATACTATACATCACCATGCACTGGCGATTTTATATCCCTGGCGAATGCTGGTGATTTCATATCACAAATCGACATTTAGTGAATTTCACCCCTGGGGGGGAATTCAGTAACTGACGAATCTTCTTTGAAAGTTCTTTCTGACGAAAATTCGGCGGAAATCGTCAAATGTGTATTCACTAAGTGACGAATGTGTATTTTTTCGTCATTTAGTTTGACGTTTACATATCGTCAATGAACGTTCGCCGTGACGAATTCTCCCATAGAAAGGATTCAAAAATGGAATTCACTAACTGACGAATATTCTTTTCAGAGAAACTTCGTCATGACTTGGGATGTTGCCTATAGCAACCAATCAGATTAAAGCTCTCTTTACATACTGTCAAATGTGAGGTTTAATCTGACTGGTTGCTATGGGCAACATCCCCACTTTCCAATCCCCCTACAATTTCCCTGCTTAGTAAATTTAGGCCCTGGTGTTATTGTCATTGTAAGAAGAACTGATGTGAATGACAGATAATGTGTCTGCACTGTGTGGTGATTTTATTGTAATAAAATGTATTATGACACGTAAAGAACAATTGCTTCGAAAATGCTACGCTCTACATGACAAATTGTAGGAAACGTTTCACTCATATGTATATTATAATAAATTACATTTAGCTACTTGAAGACACAATATTTCATCGTGGTCATTTCTAGAGATTCTAGTCATGATTTGACATTGGGTATTTGCCCCGAGTATTGTTTAGATATGCTGTGTATCCCACATCTACAGTGTATTGTTCTGCAGTAGTGAGGGATTTCTCTCTTGGGTATTAAGAAGAAACAGAGACATTACCTCAGGTCAGTTACAGGGATTTAAAAATCCTTGCATAGGTTTATGTTACGGTGGTATTATACATATCGTTTAGCATTCAAATACATTACATTGCTTATAGACTAAAATACAACAAGCCTGTAAAAGATAAGACTATAAGATAAAAGGTGCAGCGAGTGGTTATGTGCGCTCTAGGGTAGACGTATCAACATATATTTTATTTATTTAGGATGGCAGAAAAATCAATCCAGTGAATTATTTCATTAGCTGCCTTTCCCCCGCCCTTGATTAACAAACCTCTCAGCATCCAGTGCCTACGCAGCTAGTAATCGGTTCAGGAGCTATACTGTGAGTATTATTCTTATGCTTCCTGTACAAGGAATTAAAAAATATCACCCCTGTGGTTAGTAATGCAAGTGTATTCTCTGGGGGGACAGCAAATATCTTGTGACCAGCAGCTACGATGCTTTAAAATGGTGTGAGAGATTATGCAAGCCATCTTTCTCAGTAACTATGGCTGTCCAAAGAAATCAATACATATATCTTTTCTAAGATCATTACAATAATTAACCATGATGACATTTTCCGCTCTTTCCAAATGAGAATAATTGTAAAATGGATATACCATCAGGAAAGATGATGTTGTCTAGTAAAATCGTCTGGACTGTGATGAGTACATCTAATAATCTAAAATCAATGGTAAGCTTTTCTCACAATGCCATCTATCTATCTATCTATCTATCTATCTATCTATCTATCTATCTTTCACGTATCTACCTGTATATCTACTTCTTATCTATCTATCTATCTATCTATCTATCTATCTATCTATCTATCTTTATATACGTATTACAAATATATGTATAAAATACACAATACAGTATACACATAATAAATAGTGGAGGAATAAATTATTAAACATAATATAATTTATGCAGTGCTAATGATATCAT
This sequence comes from Platyplectrum ornatum, assembly GCA_016617825.1. NCBI lineage: Eukaryota > Metazoa > Chordata > Amphibia > Anura > Limnodynastidae > Platyplectrum > Platyplectrum ornatum. The sequence continues at coordinate 48,132 of JABWIB010002337.1, read as the reverse complement.
CATTATTAATAATAGGAGAAACTATGGTATGCAAGTTATTAGATTGGATAAAACTACTGTGGACAAATCATTTTCTAATCATTAGTAATGACCCTAGGTATTACAAAAGACAGTAGTGACCTGCAATAACCATTAATGTACATCATTATTTCCATTTTCATTCCCCTTATGTGAACCGCTGACTACTCCTCGCTCAATTATAATACTGGTTGTAACAAATGGAATTTGCCTCCTCAGCAATTCATAATGGGTTTGATCAGGCGTTGTTTTCTAGCTGCTTCCCTCTTATCACTAAAATGCAGACATGAGAGTACAAAAGTTGTTAATCTGAGAGAAGATGAATTCAATCCATGACCTAGGTTGGCTTCAGGAGACAGTGGAATGATACTCATGTAGTAGGTGGTAGATCCTGAGCTGCACTTGCACCTTACATTAAGGGCAGAACTAGTGTAGACCTAGTGATCCCAATGTAGACCGGTGAATCCAGAATTGGAGCTCAAAGTTGAAATCAAGAGATTAAACATGAAACTGTAATTGTGTACTGAAATATTTCCGTGCATGAAATTACAACCCTCGCCTTGTAACATGATTTTGCAGAGATTACATGTATACACTTATACCTGAGAAATATATATATTTGTATATATATATATATATATATATATATATATATATACCCTTATGTGGTCATGTTTTAATGTCATTTCATTTATAATGTGTTCTTAACTATCATATCTATGAGGATGGTAAATTTTGTCTATCTTTTACAAGCATCACTCATTATTAAACTTTTGGTAGTTAGTTTTCTCTTTAAGATTTCTTTAGTGCGGCTTTTCATATTATTTAGAGATTACACTTGTGCCTGTTATGTTGCTAGGTGTTTAGGGCAGGGTTTGGGAGAAACCAAAAGTTAGCAGCATGGGGGTTTGGCAGAGGGTATGACTTATAAAAATCATGCCCTAAGCCCCACCACCTGGATGGCAAAACCTTTCTTTTGCTATAGATAGGCAGGGCTTGATGTCATCAAACCCCGTCCATCCTAGTAAAAATCGGGACTGGAGGCAGTGATTTACATGGGATCTCTGCCTCAGCCCAAGTCCTGGGAATTTTGCAGGAGAACTGGCCAAAATTCAGGAGTTGAGTCAATTCTGTTTTCACAGTTTAAAATTGTTACTACAGAAATTAAAGTGAAACAAACAGGGCAGCATGTTCATTATTAAAGAGAAGGTTCAGATATGTTATTGTAAGCATCAACGTTAATGTACAAGTGTATTTCAACACCCATCATAAAGGTTTAAATGAGGGAGGGGGGATAATGCATTTTTACAGTCAGCCACTTAAGATTATAAGAGGCTGAAACTGGAGAGTGTCGAGTGAGTTAGGAGACATCAATATATACTGTAACAAGGGAGCCATGTAAAATAAGGTTGCTTCTTTTCATACATTAATTTATGACCTTGTGCCAAGACAGATGTATAAAAGGATAATGGAATAAGATACGCTAAATAAACTAATTGCAATGAATGACTTGTTATCCAGAAGGGCAGAAGCATGATACATTTCATAGATCCCTGATGGCTAACCTGTGACACTCCAGATGCTGTCAAACTACATCTGTCCCATCATACATTGCCAGGAGTTTGGAATGCTGAGCCTTTAGCACGAGCTGGCAAAGCATGATGGGACTTGTAGTTCGACAACATCTGGAGTGTCACAGGTTAGCCATCAGGGTCATAGATGCATCTTACACTAACTTATATTATGTGGCAGACACAAGCAATGTACAGGTGATACAAAAACTGGAGGGTGGTAGAACATGAGGGCTTGCATATAAACTGGAGGGTGGTAGAACATGAGTGCATGCGTAT
>JABWIB010002337.1:30658-45054 GCA_016617825.1 Platyplectrum ornatum | reverse complement strand
GTATAAACTGGAGAGCGGCAGAACATGAGGGCATGCATATAAACTGGAGAGCGGTAGAACATGAGGGCATGCATATAAACTGGAGAGCGGTAGAACATGAGGGCATGCGTATAAACTAGAGTGCGGTAGAACATGAGGGCATGCATATAAACTGGAGGGTGGTAGGTTCAGGGGAAATGTGCGGAATAATTATTTCACTGAGAGGGTAGTTGATAAGTGGAATAGCCTCCCATCAGAAGGGGTGGAGGTTTAACAACAGAACATTCTGAGTTTCAAACAAAACTGAGAAGAAGCTAATGCCAACAACTGGGCAGATTGGATGATCCACGTGGCTCTTATCTGCCATCACGTTCTATGTTTTATATGTTATAAAGCTAAGATTTGCACATAGCACATAATCTGCATATGATTGTCTTTGTCTTACCTACATACTTCATATAAAACTATATATAGTTTCTTTAAATTGCCATTTTATATTGTAGTTATATGGTTGATGTATAACTGATATTCTCTTGCATATATATTTATACAAACAATTATTATTACTAATGTGACTTTTACATTTAACAGCAGTTGCCGTGTAGGTTGAAAATTATCCCTTCCACAAATAAGCCCCATAATGCAGAGGTGTCAGTGGACTGTAGGACATACAGCATTTGGGTTCTGCAGGTTATGGTAAACATTTTTGGTAATTATGTATGACCAACTGAAAATTCAAAAAGAATCAAAAGATTTTTTAAAAATATTTTTAAAGGAAAAATTGTTACGGGGAAACAGCCATACACATACAACAGCCATGGTCATAATGACATTAATCGGCCAGGATGATCGGAAGTGCCCACACACTGAACAATATTACAGCAATCAAACTATTTTATACTGTGCAGACCAAAAGATCAAAAAGTCGGATGAAACCTTGTTATGAGCGATTTTTGCTGATTGTCTGAGAAAAACGGTGCCATACACTATAACGATATATCGTACGATTTCGAAATAGTACATTATAAGATTTTCTGCGTAAATTTGGGTTGGTATAGTTCTAAAGGCACAATTGGGCAGACAGGATGGGCCATGTGGCTTTTATCTGCTGTCACTTTCTATGTTTCTATGTTTATGGTCAGCTTAACACTTGCCAATGACACATGCCTTGCATTCCTGAACTTCTTATACTCATGGTCTAAGATTTACGATTTACAAACCTTAAGTTTTAGAGTTGCTGCAAATGGAATATGGCTGCATTGTGCAAGACTGGATCAGCACGCAGATAGGGAATGCATGTTCTCTAGATTGTAATAAGATGTCCTGTCGACTTGTGATCACAACCCAGCACCTCTGATGTGTTTTTTTGTTTTGTTTTTTTCCCTTTCCTTCCTTTTTTTGTGTGTAGGTGTGTTTGTATGCAATTTTTAAATATTTAATTAAAAAAATTACTTTTTTTTATTGTTATTCTTTATGATTATAAACTTTAAATCCCAATAATTAAAAAAAAAAGACAGAAAAAGTAATAAAATACACGCCAGTTCCACACAACAATGTGCGAGCCGCACAAATCCAAAGGCGCAGAAATAAAGCATCACCTTCCTGTTACTATTTATAATAAAGAATGACATTCAAGAAAGGACAGAAAAAGCGCTTACACCATCCCTAGGCTGCTGCACCAATACATTGGGATTTGTTGAATTGCCACAATGCGGATGCATTTGTGTGCACTAGCCTAGACATGCTCAGAAAACGACTTTAAATATTAAGTAAGCCCATCATATGGACTTTGTAAAGGCAGATGCTAATGGTCAGAGTCAAAGAACGGCGTGTGCTGTATATTGCAGTCGACTTTTCCATGTGTGCGCATGCTCAGGGTCAATCCTCTTCATCATGGATTATCAGTTACCGGTTATCCTGTTGAATGGTCATTTTTAGAGTCGGAGGAAGCTATGCAGGTCCTACTCATTATCTGAAGTAAGAAGTCCTAAATATGCACCTAAAAATCATGGCAGAGGCTTTCAGTTTCAGTTGCTGTGTGACGACTTTAAGACTGTAACTGAACATTAGTCAACTGTACTACAACCTGGTGATCCCCCCCAACTGCTGAAACGTGTATATATACATATATATATATATATATATATATATATATATTCACATATATTACGTCTAGGTAGACCAGTGCTCAACTAATACACTTTTTGTGAATACACCTCTGTACACACAAGTGAAGTTATATGTGTAACAGATACTTTTAAATAGAGGCTAGATCATAAAGAACTTTTCCAGGATATCCCCAGAGATATACTCTCTTTATGTTCTGCATCAGGATTCACATTCCCAGAAATATTAAAGAAATCAAATCGCGCAATATGTTTGAACATACAACACTTTATATACAGAAAAAAAAATTAATCAGTCCAGTACAACATAAAAAAAAAGATTATCTGATGTCTTTTTAGAACATAGTCCTTCTCTTCCAATTTCTATATCTATTATCAGTACTCTGCTAGAAGGAATTTACTTATGTATATCATCCACAGTGCCAACAAGGTTTATATTGCCTTTACTGAACATAAATAAGAACTAAATAAGGACAAATAAGGAACTTAAGGAATTTAATTAATGAAACATGTTACATATTAAAAGAATAACTGAATCCACCATCAAAATGATTTCACTTATGTGATTATATGTTTTTAACTAAGTTAAAAGTGTGTACATCAGTATAAAAAATAGCCATCACAAACCTTTCTGCAGGAAACAGAAAATCCTCTTTTGTAACACTGTGTGTGTGATCACAAGGGAAGCTTTACTATGGCTCTCTTGGAAACCCTGTGTTACAGAAGGATTACTTGATGTGAGTATACTTTGCATCACGGTATAAGGTGATTTATTTTGTAGTGTTTGATTACAGTAGAAATAGTTTCCAGGCACTGTAACTGAGCAAACAGAGGTTGGGAACAGCATAATATGCTGTGCTCGAATGTGGTTTTCCTCGGCAGCTGGTGATTTAAGGGCATCATGGCTTATACCTTACCGCCCTACTGTTCTTGTCAGGCAATTACACATCTGCTGCAGATAAAAAGTAATCTACAAACCCCCCAGGATACGCTGCAGGGTAAAGTAACCCATTTATTATATGTAATGGCTAATATTTCTTCTCGTCTTCGAAATGAATCCCATAGAATGAAAACCCAGACCAATAAATAGTGTGAGACACACTTTACAAGTGATTGAATATGCTGGAATATGATTTCACTGCCTTTTAATGATCTTTCTCAATCCACTGAGCAGCTCAGATATCACAGACGTCTGCAGTTACTCATGATAGTCAGCATCGAGTACAGATGATAGGAAACACTGAGTACAGATCCTTTAATGTCTTTTCTATACTACATAAATCTGTCTTTTAAAAGCCTCTACAGCTCTATGTATCTGCATGTATCTCTTATTAAATTTAGCTACTGCTAATATTACTCCTATTTCCATTCATATTATTTATACAGTCTGGGTGTATATATGTGTTATTGTCTGACGTTCCTTATTACAGCACATGTAATGTGTAACTGTATCTAAAATATATGGAGGAAAACGTTGGTGACAATAGAATTGGCATATTGAATACACATAAGGTAAAGGTTATTATTACTATACTGTGGGAACAGAAACTTATTGACGTTGCCCATAGCAACCTAGATATCAGATATCTAGGTATTTTTGCAGTTTAGTAAATCTAGAATTTCTAAGTTATGCTTGTAAATGGAGAGGGTAAGTTGATTGATTGATTATTAATAATGATGTCACAATTTTTTTTCCAAATCTGAAGTGCATACATAGCCCTTACAAAATCTTTGTTCCCTCCTTGTGTGTTGTGGGAGGTGGAAGCATAGGCTTTAATAGTGTTAAGTGGTTTAAGTAAGCCATCAGTTAGTTTTTAGAGTTATAAGGTTGTTAGTTGAAAGGCCTCTGGGTCAGGTCTGAGTGGGAAGGCCCAGTTAATAGTTCTGTTTTTGGCTGTGGTCATTGGTTTGATTGTTTCAGTAACTCAAAATTCCCAATAAAATTAATAAAGTAAAATTTTTATGAATTTCCCCCAAAATGGCGTCATGTGTATTTATTTAATTAGTATGCATTTAAGGTGTGGCTGTTGCCCGGGTGCGGACCCACCAACCATGGTCAGCTTAGTATTTCTATAGTTTAGATATGAAGTTAAACTTGGCTAAGTTTAGAGTTAGAAGGAAGTCTAATATTAGAATGTGTTGCCATGTGTTGCCAACCATGGTCAGCTTAGTATTTCTATAGTTTAGATATGAAGTTAAACTTGGCTAAGTTTAGAGTTAGAAGGAAGTCTAATATTAGAATGTGTTGCCATGTGTTGCCAACCATGGTCAGCTTAGTATTTCTATAGTTTAGATATGAAGTTAAACTTGGCTAAGTTTAGAGTTAGAAGGAAGTCTAATATTAGAATGTGTTGCCATGTGTTGCCAACCATGGTCAGCTTAGTATTTCTATAGTTTAGATATGAAGTTAAACTTGGCTAAGTTTAGAGTTAGAAGGAAGTCTAATATTAGAATGTGTTGCCAAAGTACAGTAAGTTAAGTGATGAACCAGGCAAGTTTGCCATGGGGTTTTTAGGTTATTATATTGTTTTCTATCATGGTTGATCTTTTATATACATTGTGATTAAGAAGAAAAACTGTTCATGGCCTGTATTATATATACTTGGAAAGAGGTTTATATTTATGTATGTATATTTTCCATTGTTGATCATATTAAATGTTGATTTATATTCTGTATGTAACACATTTCCCAATTGTGCAATGTCTTTATTTTATGCAACTGTATAACCAATTTTTTAAGCATTATGTACTTCTATAATAATATTTCATTCCAGCAGTACTGTTCTGTTCTCAATATTATGTTTGTTTAGGAATCCTGGGGCCATTGCTTATGTGACTTGTTTGTTTGATGGTTCCTTAGTACACGTGTATTAGCATCAAAAACACTATGCCCTACAGTCTTCTACATTGTTCAATTATAAATGTATAAAACCATAAAAAATGAGGCAGATGCAGTCGATGCAGAATGACTTATTAATCTTTTTTTCTTCTTCCTGAAAACTTTCACAATAGCATTTTTAAATAGTATTTGCATTGTGCTACTTTTTATACAGCATGAATTTATAGGAAATATTTAGTTCTAGATATTTGCTCACAATTATGGGGGTTCAACCAATTTCTAATTTGCACATATTTGAACCTCTAGTCCAGGCCATGAAGAAATAGTGTGCACGCACAGACATAATGCTGTTATATGTTATTGTGTACAGATTCAACACTGTAGGAGACCAAGCATTTTCTGTCTGTTCCGTCTCTTCTAAGCTATGATGTCTCACGCTTTATTTTATCATCTTTTCACAGATTTCCTGGAGTGTGGATTCAGACAGATTTGCATGATGATCAGCTGCTTGTACGTTCATGTGTAAGGCGTCTCCTCCATGTGGACATGAAACTATATATACAGTATAAGATGTGCATGTGCAAACCTGTGACCATGCTATACAGTACATCTGAGGTTGTTCAATATGCCTTCATCTATTCTTGTTGGCACACTTCTGTTTTCTATTTGCCTTTCTTCTCCACATGTTTAAATTAGTTTCTATCACCTGTAATAGAGGGTGTAATACATTTCATATAGTTTCTTCTAACTATACCAATCCAGCTGCAGTGTATTCATGGTGGTCGTAAGTTCAATTCCTGCAGATGACCTTAACTTTTCATTTCTCCCTATGTATCTATGACCAATATCTTTTAGAATGTACGTTTGCTGGCAAGGCCCTCTTCCCCAACCATTCTCAATTACCCATTGTATGGTGCATCAGATATTTATTTATTTAATAATAATAACAATAATTATTATTATTATTATGTGTATTAAAATATTTGTCTTTGAAGAATATGTTTTTCCTATATACCTTTATACATATTTAAAAGCTTCTATAATCACTTCTCAAGCTTGCTACAGTCTTTTGGGATATGTTTTTATAGTTATATCCTACACCATTTTCTTTGTAATGTACTTATATGGCATTTACATGACATAAATGCTTTCTTCTCTCTTGTGAAGGCATATATCTGACTTACCTTTCTCATTACATATTACTTCCATGCCTGTTACTATTCAGCCTTTGAACATGCTTTTGCAGTTTTTGACATTAAAATGTTATTGCTGTTGATCTTGAACACTCTTCTAGTCTGCCCAGGTCATTAATCAAGTCTAGTATTTATTTCTATACCATTTGGAATGTCTCCAAGAAAGATATTAGGTAGCACTGGTCCCACAAAAACCACATGTAATGGGTTTAAACAGGAAAACTAAGTTTTTTAAAATTTATATTAAGAAATATGGCTGTGTGCATGTGCATGAGATTGCAGGAGATTAAAAAGTGGGGATGTTACCCATAGCATCCAATCAGATTCAAGCTCTAAATTTTACATGGTCCATAAACATAAGTTCCATGAAAGCTTATAGTCATATACAGGGCTCAAAGTGGATATTTATAAGTGGGGTTATGGAGGGGAACATTTATTACAAGATCACTGGGCCAGAGGGATTATACAAGGGGCATAACTTGGCCTGGAAAAAAGTGGCCTACTTCATCACTAGTCTTATAATATTAGTGTCACTCAAAACGTGACAAAAAAAAACAAGGTGGTCATTTAAATCCTATAGTTAATGCTTGAAATCGCTCAGTAATTTAGGAAATCCTAATTTTGAGGGTTTTTTTGTGATTAATTTTTGCTAAAAGCTTCTCCCATAAGCCTGGTGCAAATTAAACAGGTTACTTATTTGAGGCAACTGATAATGTGCAAAATGGCAAGACAGTACTACTAATCTCTCTCTCTGGGGATGACGTGTCTTCCAATTCTACCTAGATTTCCTTCAAAGTGCATAAGTTTGATGATCATCATGGGAGGAGAAGCAAATACAAATGAATACTGATGGACAGCAAGAATCTTTATTTTATTTATGGTTGGGCAAAATGAAGTTGGGGGTGTTTTATTAAAGATGTACTGCACACAGCTACTTGTGACACCTATAAATCCTTCCACATTGCACCAGACTTATACCAATAAATCCCTCTCTCTGGGTATCTCTGATCATGCTTCTGTGCAATGTTTTGGGATGTTAATTTACCTAAAGGGATTATATTCTGGAAGCTTAACCCCTTTTGGTTAACCTTAGTGGTAGTACTCACCCTTTGTAGTGTGGGATGCTGTGCATGAGGGGTCATTTATAGCTTGCATTACCAAGCTTCAGAAAGACCCCAGCTGGCAAGACAGGTAGATAGATAGCAGTTATTTGGCTTATCTTGCCCAGAATGACCATGCTGCTATGGTTGTGACTGAAATTAAGTATGTAGGGGGGGGGGGGTGTGATTAGTATATACTAATACTGTAATAATAATGCCCTGGCTGTTTTTTTTTACTTTATTCCTATGCCCAGATTGTCCGGTGACATCTGTTCCTTCCTTAACTCACCTATAGAGATTACCAAAATTGAAATGGCCATAAACTCCTTCTCTGCCACAAAGGCTCCTGGTCTGGACTGTTTCCCTATAGAACTATATAAATTGCAAAACAAATGATAATAATTCCCAAATACCTAGCAATTCATGGACTTGAGTCTGAGTTTTTAAATAAAGTGAAATACAGACCCACAGTTTAAATTGTGCTTAAACATTTTAAAGTGTTATTAAATTAAACATTTTAATATTTGATGAGTTGGGTTGTGTTATAACTAAGGAAAGAGGTAGTAGTTATCTTCTCCATCTTACACCAGTCTTGAGCTAATGCAGGAGCACTAAACTGTCCACTTTCTTATTTAAAGGTAGTGGAACCACTAACATAACTGTGCGGTTCAGAGGTCTGTGAGATTCCCCCTTACCCTTTCTCAATCCCTTAATTTAAATATTCCCCATGGCCACCTAGCGTAATTTAGGTGGATGGAATTCCTAGGATGACGCATCATGCGGGATCCTGGTCCTAATCATTAATAGTTTAGCTCCATTATTCGCATTTATTGGTTCCATTTCATGTCATCCATGTCATTTTATTCCTTTTGAATATTCTGTATAAGGCCCAGTTGGTGTCTTATATTGGATGAAAGCAAGGGATTAAATTAAACTTTAAAAGGGACCATTTTTATATGCAAAAGAATGGAGCAGGTCTAGCATCAATCAATAATGTATGTGTAAGTCACTAGCCCGTAGGCAAACAAAAGTAATAAGCAGTTCTTGTAACATTAATTCTGGTGCACTGTATAAAGATCAATTCTATGGATTTCTGCTGCTGTACATAACACTGTCACTATGCTTTGCTGTGCTAGTTCAATCATGCCTCTTTCATAACCACATCATAAAACAGAATTCATTTGTACTATACACCATACTAGACACACATCTATACACCATTCATTTCAAGAAATCGTAATTCATAAATATAGCAAAAAAATTATAAGCAAATACGTACCTAGTTATAAAAAAAGGGAATTTGTTAGATAAATTGATGTTATTGAAAATTTGGTAATTGATTTAAGCCAGTCATTAAACATTTAAAGAGTAAAAGTCATTTGTTGTTGTTTATTATATATTTGTTTTACTTATCATCCAAGTACTAAGGTTTCTTTTTTCAATTTGTTATCGCTATTTTTGTACTTATAATAAACATGAGGAAAGGGATGATAATATTCCAGATCAGCATACAAATACATTTATTCTATGTTTTCAGGACATGTCTGGTGAGCTGACTTCTTGTCTAGTAATTCTAGCAACATATAATATAAGTGCATGCCTGTGAGGATATCAGTGACAGCTTATTTGCTATCTTGATCCACATATAAAAGATAAATGAACTAACACAGAAATTACAGGTTTCTACATGAACACATTCATCACTGACTTTTGTCACAAAGATCACCATTAATACTGTATAGCTGGGTTCCCTACCTGTGGTACACGGATCACTGGTGGAACATGAAGCCCTGCCTGGTGGTCATGGCTGGACTGGGACTAAAAAGCAGCCCTGGCATTTAATGCCCACCTAGAGCTATCCACTAATCAGACTGCTGATTGTCATCCTCCTCATTTTCCTAGCCGGCAGTCAGTGAATGGCTGTCAGCACACTAATTGGTGGATGGCTAAAGCTCTCCAGCAGCACTTGGTAGCGGCCCATCACTCCAGTGGCAAATCTGGCATTTGCCAGTCTGGCCCTGCTGGTGGTACACACAACAGCTTGCTTGTAAACGGCAAATATTTAACTATTTTAACTATGAGCAAATGGGTATTGACATGATAATATTTTTTATATTAATATTCAAACTTTTACTAGCAGAGTAGTGTAGAGGGAGAGATGTGGGTAAGGAAAATAATTAAAGTGAAGCTAAAGGTGATAGAATTGGATTGGCCAGTGGTACTTGACCTGATTCCCTAATGGGTAACTGGCACATCCCAGATAGCCACTGCTGTATAGAAATAGTTGGCCATTTCAGAGAAAATGCTCATTTATAATTGCAAAATGATATAATTAAAGTTAAAAATGTTGATACATTTGGTTATATTATTCCAAAAAATGCTAGAGAAATAATAACACATTCAAGCAACTATAGCAACATTAACTACATTGACTCACTATACGCTCATTACCAAAAATTGATCTTTCTGAATTACACATTGCCCTTGGAGAAGGTTAAAATCATTTCATTTGTTCAGCTCTCTGATGTGATATCATCTTGGGGAGTTGTGCCCCTGGGAATTCCTTAGAGCTGACATTTGTTAAAGGTCAGCCAAGGTTTCCTCGGTTACGTATATTTTATTTTTTAGGCTACAGTATATTCTCAGAGGAGGAAGAACTGAAGACCTCTGACCCAGAAACCCTTAAATATATTTTTACCTACACCACAAGATGTGGCAGAAATTAACCCCTTGTATACAGTAAATGCTGCACGAAGCATAGTCAGCAGAGTGATCGCCGAGAGAAAAAAGTAAACGTGGCAGCCTGTAACAGAACGATGCTGTGCCAGCCTTGCTTTGGCTCGCAGCGAGCCTGGCAGCATCGTTCATTAACGTACCTCCCTCCCAATGTCCCGCGAGGCGATGTCGCGTCTTCACTCCAGCTTCTAAGTTTCATCACAGACTTACTGTGCATTCGCCGGGACCGGACTGAAGACACTGGAGCACAGGGGAGCACAGTATCCCGGCAGACTCCCCACACATATCCCCATTTTCCTGCCCTTCAACCCTCTAATAACAGATATATAACAGAAGGGGGCATTGCTCCCTCCTTGCCATCCTTAGGGTGGTGATGTTTTACCACTTGGAGCGGATTGATAGACTCCATTCTGAGGGGTTGTAAATACCAAATGCTTCATTTTGAAGCGATAAGGGCAGTTTTCTGCAGTTGTCTTTATAAATAGAGCCCAAGGTGGCAAATTTAAGACCACCTAGCAGTAAATATGCCCATTTGTCAAATTCAGCAGCTATATGCATGATCATGTTAATATGCCTAAGTAAGGATCAGTAGCATTTAAATGAGGCAGCTTTATACTAAAATCATTAAATATAACTACTGTTTACAAAATTCAGGCAGGTGACTATAGTAAATGTAAAATGTTTCCCTGGGCAAGAGCAGGTCTTTGATTCTCAAACACTCATTTTCCTTTCTAGTCACGAATACTTATAGTAGCCCTGAGCGTTACTAGAGGCTATAGATACCTGTGTTCTCTCACTATCCTCTATATGCAAATAACTTGATCAGCAATGTCTCTGTTTGTGTATTACTAGTTATTAAAGTTATTATTTAGCTACAATATGTCATTATAGTTATCCAGCTAGTTACATTAATTATTTAAATAGCAATGTTAGGTTAGCTTTTCCTTTATGTAAGCCAGGGCTACAAGTCTGTATATGGAAACACTGTCCCTCACTCACTGACCCCAGTGAATTGCCTCTCTATGTAATAAGACAGGAACAGACTCTCAGTGTACATTAAGTTTACATAAGTGACAACTGAGATCACCTTTTGACACCCAAATCCCTACAGCAACGCAACCCCCTATTTTTAGTCATCAGTTATCGGTTACTATAGCCTTGTAGTAGCAGAATAAAATGTGGTCACTATTTATTAGTTGTACATAATTCATGACAATACAAATTTTTAATGCACCATCTATTTTACAACAATTCTAACATCAAATAATAATGGTCTATGGGCCAGATCCTGATATGCATATGGCCCCACTCTTGTGCAGATGTGCTTGTGCACAACAATAGGCTTGTGGTTCTGTGGTTGGCCCGCTGGGCCAGACCTGTCCCCCCTCGCCCCATCTAAATTATGCTAGGTGAGCTGAGATAGTAAAGAATGTGTTCAAAGAATGTGTTTTCTAAAATACCACATAAATAATGGAAGGTTTATGAGTGATCCATCTATTATGATGGTCCCATATGGCAGCATTGGTTGTCAGCAGCTTCCTTGACAATGTTTAGCCATAAACTCTGCATGTAATTTTTTTCAGTATTGGGTTTAGATCATTATTTTACTGTACAATCATTATTTTACTGTACAATGAATACATGTCTGTATATATAAAAGATGCACTTCATCCTGCAATAAAGTGTTGCTTCAGTGTAGTACAGGCAGTACTGCTCATGCAGAAAGTCTATGGCTATAGTGGAAAGGAAAGGTCAAAAGGGTCAGGGGCTGCCTTGTAGATATACATTGCATGACCCACCAATGTCAAATTCTTTTTTTGCTGCCATAGCGACCGTAACCACAAATATTGCTATAGCGCTTAATAACTTTACAGAGAAAAAACATGATAACCATAAAAAAAAAGTCAGCATTTTACAAGCACTGTGCTGACTAGTTTAATTCACTTTCTATTTGCAGAACGCCTGCACATAATGCATGGTGAAATAAAACATGAGCTTGTAATTATGCACAGAGAGATAGACCAAATAAAATATTGATGTTTGTATTTTATGTGTATGTGCCCTGCAATCCGTGATTAGAACACTGTGTCAGATATAAATGTATCCGTCTTCGTATTCTCTCCTGGAACATGTTCCCTGTAGTCTATTTTCTTCCTATAGTATTTTCACTCAGTAATACCCCCACATAAAAATATTTTGTTATACAATTCTCTGACTTTAAAATATCCCGAATAAATGTTATATTTTAATGCAGATTGAAACAAGATAAACAACAAATATCTCTGCCGCCTTAATTGTGATCTTAAAATCAGGCATTTATGTATCTATGTGGAAACTCCTTTATATTCACAGTTACTGTAGGCTTAATCCAAGATTTCTTTTGTAGAGTTTTCTCTGGATGGTCAGTAATTACGGCCATCCTGATGTTAAAGAAACCTTTTTCTATTTAAAGTGCAGCCTCTTAATTCCAAGTGCCCAAACCACATAGAAGAGGAGAATGGAGGAGTTGATGGGCATACAGAGTTACGGAGGAGGACTGGAGGGGCATAAAGGGGCACAAAGATACCTGGAGGCATACAAGATAACAGAAGAAGACTGGAGACATATAGAGGACAACGGAGAGCTGGGTATTACAGGGGATTGCCCTTAAATTCACTAACACAGCCTAATATGCACATAAAAGAGTGTGACATTCTATCCCTACCTGTCATACAGTCAGCTGTTCTTTTCTCTTTATGGGCCAGATTCAGATTTACACTCTCATGGGTAAAGCCATGTTGAATTGCAGGGGGGAGGGGGGTTGGGGATAAAATGAATGTGTGTGTGCATGCAAAAATAATTAATAATAATTAATAATAATTTATTTTTGCATTTTGTATACAGATACTGAAACATCATCTATCACCTGTAACACTGATTGCAATTAATTCAATTTACCTCCCCTGCAATTCAACATGGTATTGCCCATGAGAGTGTAAGTTATAAGTGTAAGTCCTGAGAGTGTAAATCTGAATCTGGCCCTATGGTAGTGATGGCCAACACAAGATGGCTAAACTGAATATTAAGGGCTCCATTTACTAAATCTAAACCTGCAGTTTAATTATGGTAGCCAGGCTAGTATCTCCTCACAGCAATCCTGTCTACCCCAACCAAAGGATTTACAAAGACTTAAGTTGCCGGCAAGGTTCCGCAATGGTCTGCAGGATTACCCCAGACTTTGATGTTTCCATTAGAGGAAGGAAAAGGGAGGTGTATTCAGAGATTTCAGGGATGGCGGTAATAACGTCATGTCTGTAATGTCTGTGTTTTTGACTGCACACCTTACTCACTCTTTTCAACATTCAGTTTGTGTTTACTACTCACTGTATACAGTATATACTAAAGTGAAATTATATTTTGAAGTTTTTTAAGATGTTTACCTAATTTAAAAAAATGTAGCACACTTATCGAACAATAATAATCCATGGAATAAACACTACAGTATCTGCGAAGTAGAGAGAGAATACCTGTCTTGTCTTTTTATCTCACCTAACTTTTGCACACTGTGACCTCTTCTGCCTCACCTCTCGCTGTATTCACCCTTATGATGATAAAGTGAAAACCTGCAGCCAGAAAAATAAACATTACCATCCTGACATCAGGAAAGAGCGATACCTGTCACACTGTGAGAAACAACCCATCCATCACAGGGTTTATACGACTGGAAGAGGAAGGCAGGGGGAGAAAAGGCCTGGAGATATCCATTCACTTTACATCAAGCAGAAAAAGAGAGTGATGCTACACTATATAGAACTTGGAAGTCATCTTAAGTCCAGTTGTTGAATAAAAGTTCTATTTTTAAAAGGTATATATATATATATATATATATATATATATATAAATATATAATTATATATATAGTATAGATAGATAGAGCAGTAAACAATAATGCACTTTGTATGTATGATAATACTGTTGTTGCTTACATGTTGTTTGAAGTTTTTATGTCATTGTCATAGAGTTTGTTCTTTTCCAAGCCTTATAGATGTCATTGTGATTGATCATTTTAGTCACATTGAGCCAGATCGTGACTTCAGGAGTGGTCCGTGCTCTCTCCTCTCCCCAATCCCTTCACCTATGGAAATGTTGTGTGCACCAGAGCACTTTTAACCAACTTCAGCAAGTGTACATTTTCTCATTTTACTCTATCCACACCAACACATTTGATTTCATCCCTTTTACCTAAGGCTATGGTTTTCTGTTGGTAAGTCATCTTTGTGCTTTTTATTGGAATAGCAAAAGCAGGTTTTTAACACAGGATAATCCAAACTTTAGACTAAAATGTAAGATTTAGGCTAAAATGGTAGCTAGATATCATGAGCAGGATCCAGATACATAGAACAGTGATATCATGAGCAGGATCCAGATACATAGAACAGTGATA
>JABWIB010002337.1:5965-24408 GCA_016617825.1 Platyplectrum ornatum | reverse complement strand
TTTGCGCAGTGGTTTCCAAAGGTACCTCTTTTGAGTATACCTTTACACTTGCATATATGTATGTATGTATATATATATATATATATATATATATATATATGTGGTCGAAG
The DNA here is from genome assembly GCA_016617825.1 of Platyplectrum ornatum. Lineage (NCBI taxonomy): Eukaryota > Metazoa > Chordata > Amphibia > Anura > Limnodynastidae > Platyplectrum > Platyplectrum ornatum. Next base: position 24,298 of record JABWIB010002337.1, on the reverse strand, counting down.
TGGAAATTTATAATTGGTGGTATTTATAAGAGGTGGGCCGTAAGTGGTGCCTTGAAAAAATATGGAGACCCTAAGGGTGCCTCCACCTGAGAAAGTTTGGGTATAGTGTATTCTTCCCATTCACTCAGGATCCAATAACCGTAAAAAAAATCTGCTTCATTATTAGCAATATTGTACATTAAATCATGGTCACTGCATCATTACAAATAGCTGATGCTATTCAACATGGTTTTTCCCACTCATAACTTTACGCTTGTATATTCCATAGTACGTTACGTAAGTCTGGATCCAGTCCAGTGAGAGATGAAAAACCTTATTTATTGCATGCATACAATGATATCTAATTCATACAAGAATAGGGGATAACACCATAAGTACATGTGAGGCACTTAGTCAAATATAACATGAAAACAGTTTTATGTTAAAGGAAGTAGACTTTTTGTTCATGGCTGTAACCTTGCACCCAGGATGACCCTCACCCTGCTATTGGCAGAGAACTTGATTTGGTAAAAGCATTATTTTTGGTCGTAGGGTGAGTTTTATTTATTGCTCTGTCTGATATGACTAAATCCATGAAGCTTTTTATGTATCAAATCATTATTGAGAAAGATAAAGATGTTTTGTCTGCATTATTCCCTCTCAGTAATGGAAGTGGTGCTCTACCTCCCCTCTTTATACCACAGTGTTTATATTTCTTTATAACATGCAGTAGCGCCCTTTATGACCTAATATGATAGAAGCTGATTGACCGAGCACTGCTGTATTTTTTTTAACTATTTTCGCCTATTAAGCATCATTATTTTTATTACTCACCTAGGGTGCACCTCCCATCAGTAATAGGGGGGTCGGTCATTGTACTAGTTTCCCTTCTTAGTGCCAAGACTTTCCATTCTTTTCTCCCTTACCCCCATATATCACAAAGAATCCAAAACAGCAAGAAAGGCAAAAATTAAATATACTGGAAGATAAGAAATCTGTGATATCACCGTCTATAACAAGTATAGTAAAAAACAATTGCTACTTCTTTCAGAAAAGGCAGGGGTCTAACAGCTTAAACTTCAACATCCCTATCTGAAGTTAATCATAGGTGGATGCTAGTGGTCCTGCCCATAGAAATAATGTTTCATGCTTAAGCACATCTGGCACGCACTTCGGGCATAGGTAATGCTTGCGGAAGTGGGACACTGGACGTAATGGAGGATCCAATTTCATTTAGTCTGCAAGTGGTTATATATTATATTATAATCATATTTCAAGCATAGACAAAATGTTTACCTAAAGTAGTTGTCGCTTTCCAGTTTGTGTTTTCTGTAACTTTATGTGTAAAAATGATGGGATTCAGAATATTTTAAATCAAATCTTGATGCCAAAAGCCCCAGGCAAGTAAATGACGTCTGTCATTGAATTCTTCCATCCACTTGAATAAGAATGGATGCAATCCCACTTTTACCTTTGAGCCACATCTATCAATTACTTGGACTTAACAATGAGGAGAGATTGTGATTTAGCACACCAAGTAATATACATTGACATCTAGAGGAAGAAATGTCCCCACGCTGGAAGCATCTTGTCAATTACTCCTTTGATTAATACATGCCTTAGGAGTCATAATTTTTATTGAAGGGGAATTGCACTTAAGCGTTAAATGTCCTGAGGATAGCTCTAGAGCTACATTGTTAATTCCAATAGTTTGGAAGTAACTGTTATGCCGCTTACATTATATTTCACTAGCTCCTCATAGGTCTTTTTCCTGACTAATGCTATTGCTGTTGTTTATATGCTGTGTATCCTGGACACCCATAATGTGACCCTATCGTAGAAAGAGATTGGAAAACGAATCAATTCCACACGGATTTCTCTGAAATGTGTTATACATCAGTTATGTTTGGATATTATCTCCTAAGGAATGTTAACATTAATATTGCATGTTTTCAATTCTGTTCATATATTTATATATTATATATTGAGATCTTTTACTACATGTCATAGGCCATATGAGACGGTAAATAATTAATGTTAACTCTCGTATTGGCTTCCTAGTCCCATTGCCCCCGAAAGGAACAAACATTGGCCAATGATACGGTATATGAATATGTTACATAATATATTATTTAGAAAAAACTTGTGCTATTTAGTTTTACACACTATCAATACTGGAATGATTTACTAAGATAAGCATATTTAAAATGAAAATGCTAAATGGATACCAATGTACTATGTTAGGTCTTAGGAGAAACAATGAAACTCTGTATATTATAGTAATAATAATAATTGGTTAACCAGGTGGTATAACCGTATAATCCATTTTACAGACTTTACATACTATTTACTTGTGCACGACACAAGAGTGGGCAACACAATGTTGAATTGCAGGGAAGTTAAATTTTATTAGTTGCAAACAATATTAGAGTTGAGAGATGATGTTTCCTAGCCCAAGTCTAATAACAGTGTAACAGTAACACTGGTCAGTAAAAATAAAGTATTCTCCCTGCATGCAAACACTGACATTCATTTTACCTCCCCTGCAATTCAACATGGTTTTACCCTCTTCTGAACAAAACGTGAGTAAGTCTGGATTTCTTCATAATAGACAGGGAGTTTTACTTCATTAATCTGAATAAAGGGAACCCAGTTGCAGTAGCTTGGTATTAAAATTAATTAACCCTCAGTGGCATTGGGAACAGCATAGCAAAGCAGATTGAATAGGCCAAATGTAGCCTAAATGTCCCAAACAAGAGATAAACACCATCACACTGCCTGCAGGCTGCAATGTCTTTTACAGCCTTCAGCTACATAGCCACAACCGGGAATTCCAGGACAGCTCTGCTGCTCTGTGCTTGGAAGGTGAACCCATATATCCGAATCATTACGAGAGGTAAAATTTGGATGAGGCACACTGTAACTTCTATCATTCCCTTTCTAAAAATTAATTGATGTCAAGGCTGCAGAAATCCCCAGCAGGTTTGTGTAACAAAACTGCCTTAGGAGAAGCATTGAAAGCGGATTCTTACATCTCCATACATATGTGCGCGGAATAAAAACAAGGTACTTGAAGGACTCGACACAAAGACTCATGCAGAGCTCCATTATAGCAAAATGGCTAACAAAGTGAGGAAACATGTCTAGTGGGTACTTGTGGTCTGAATAGAGCTCATTGATCAGATGTCACAGAGAGAAAAGTATTAAAGTGTGTCTTGCAAAAACTAACACTGTCTGCTATTCCTTGTACAATAAAGATGCGCAAAGGATTATTTAGCTTAAAAAATAAAAAAAATTGAATTCCTGAAAATAACTTTTTAGTATAATACTATAAAAGAGGAGTGTGCTAAAGGTAACACCGCAACCTTCATTTCCCTTTTACAGTATCCCCAGACTCCAGAGTTATGCAAATCAAAAGCTTTGACCCATTTCTTCCCATTGAAATTGTTGGCATGAAAGGAAAGCGTTATCCATCAATATCTACCTAACGTGAGGTCTAATGTCAATACAATGATTACTGACTTGTATTGTGTCAGCATATTATGCAGCTCTTTACAGAGAATTGTTACATATTAAATGAGTCCCTGATGCATTGGTGATTATATAATGAGTTCTTCAACACATACACACACGTCCAGCTTGTCAGCAGCCAATGAACTGGGGTAGGAGGATGGAAAGCCCATAGGAAACACACATCGAAACAGAAAAAAATTATTTTATGCACTACGGGCTGGATTCAGACTTACGTACTATTGGAATTATGAGCGTAAATTTACGAGTGAGCAATGGTTAAAAAAAGTTCTGCTGCTCTGTATATTAATATATTTTTTTAGACATGTTTTTATTTAGGGGTGGGGGGTTCTGGCCAACTAGAAACCCCCTGTGGGTTCGCCTCTGTACCTCCCCTGCAATTCAACATGGTTCTGCCCGCTCGTAACTTTATGCTGGTAAGTTCAATAGTATGTAAGTCTTGATCCAGTCCTAAGATACATAGTTGGATTGAGATAAACCCACGCTGGATGGAGATAGCAAGATCTTAAAATCTCATCTGAGGTGCATGAAAATTACTGGAAGGCCATAAATTTATATTAGAACAGACAAGGGATGAGAAAGTTTAGAAGTTAAGCATACAGAATTGCTGATGAATCTGGACAGAAGTGTGCAATATGTGCTCCTGATACAATTCTGAATCTAGATAGTAATTGCAGTGCATGCACTATTCCTCTTTTTCCCAAATAAATAATATGCTTCAAAGATAATAATAATAATAATAATAATAATAAAAAAGAAATAGTAATATGCCCTAAGCAGAATGTCACGCCCTAAGGAATACCTCCCAACATTGACACAGAGAAAACCGAGACAAATAGGCCTTGCCCTGCCCAACTCTGCCCACATCCTGGCCAGCGCCATTCATGGACTCCTCCTTATTACCCCGTTCATGGCAAGATAAAGAGAAAGACAGCGGGACAGTAACCTGAAATCAGAACTATTGGGAGGTATGCTAATGATTTCTTACAACCGCCTTACTCACAATTGTGTTGTTTTTTTGTTTCTGGATATACAGTATATATATAACAGACATTTTAATAAATCAAATCATCAGAGAAAGCCAACAACTGCTTCCAGGTTTAATACCCTCATCCTGCTGTATATGCGTAACGTATGTGCTTTTATTATTTAACATAATGCAGTATTTCTATTGTGTGCAAGCAACCTACAGTAGATATATATATATATATATATATATATATATATATATATATATATATACACAAAGCACACTGCTGGGAAGTCTCCTTTTGGCCCGTACATCTGTATGATTACTAATATGAGCTGACAGGTATTCCGGGAGCCATGTCTGTCGATAGTTCTTGTGAGGTTCTGGAAGCAATTTTTGTTTGTTTGTATTCTAGTTTGACACTTAAGGGTACATGTTTTCATATGATTCATGCCATAACATGATAGCTGCCGTATGATCTGTTATTGATACTTACTGCCCTGTTAGCAGCTATTCATTTTACCAACATCTACAATTTTCACTGTATTAAACCTAAGGCAGAGAAGACTAGACCCTAGGTAACTGAACAGGAACAGAAGTATCAAGAAAAAAGACACGTTTGGATCGGATCATTTATTCAAATGATTTTAAAATATTCTGTAATAAATATTACAATAAAAAAATTATCAACAATTCGCCAAATATAAAACTACTTACCGTGAATATTCAGCAGTATTTAATTAGTCCACAAGCTTCAACATACGACCGCTAATTAAGATAGATTTTTTCATTGAATTCATTTTACTTGGTGAATGTGAAATATAAGTATTCTTTCCCACGATTAGAGTGTAAATCCAAGGTAGAATTGCTGTCTAATATAGACACAGAAAGGCATAATAGATATTGACACTTTGGCCTAAATTTACTAAGCAGTTAGAGCTCATAGCCAGTAAAGATATGATAAAGCAGGCCTCTTAATAAGCAAAATGTTCATTAGCAGTCACAACCAGTTCCAGACCATAAAAACTCTTACGTCTCTCTCTACATCGGTTTTCATCAGAGAGTGTTGTTGCAATCACCCTTTACTCTTAAATAGGGGAGGGAAAGATTAATGTACTTCCGCATGTGATTGCTTTTGTTCTATAAAATTATAAAGGGACCACAAATGAAACAAACGGGACTGGATCCAACTCTCCGTCTACTACCCAAATTCCAAATGCTGAACTGAACTGAAATTTTACATTAGGGTCAGGGTTTGGAGAATCGGTACTGATCAGTGGATGCATGAACTTTGATCTGCACAGGTCCCTTAAGGCAGGTATAAAGTTGTGCAAATGCTGCTAACCCCTGCTTATCCCTGCATGAGAGAGGGGAGTTCAATTCCCTATGTCGCACAGCTGCACAAGTACTTTCACGTGGTGACCTGGATGTGGACCATAATTCTCGTGATTTTCATATGAATTTTCTGTACATATTTAATAGTGACACATTTAAACTAACAATAAATCAAAAGAGCAGATGGCCTGTACTATTGTCCAGGCATAAAGCCATTTCTAAAATTTTACTTTCTACTCTTAAAATAAATAATGATTTAAAACTGTACTTGGTTCATCTATGTCACTCAATGACATTTTCAATAAAAATAGTACTTAAGCAACATACAAAAGGGGGGAACAGAAGGGGTCCAAATGGTCCTGACCCAGGACTGCTAGGGGGCCTGCAATGTTGCTAATTTCTTTCTTTTTAGTCTTGGCTCCCAGTGATTATCTCCTAATAGGCTGTACAGGCTTCCTATTGCCCAGTGCAGCAAAAACCTTTATAGTGAATTGAAGTATAGTCAGGGATTAAAGATTGCTCCAGTGACATGTCGGTATTATTCACAGAAAAGTGTTGTAGTGAGAGTAGAGGGAATACTGCAAAGGTAAGTAAAGTATGTTTAAACTCACTGAATGGATAGCTTGGGAGACAAAAAAAGATGAGATATTGGAAGAGATTGGGAGATATATCAATGCCTCTAATGGGTTGGGACCCAATATTCTACAGACAGAATATTTTTTGTCCAAAAGGAGATCCATGCACAGGAGACCTTCTGAAACATCTGAATGTCAAGGGATAGGCATGGCGATTAACCACCATGGGCAGCGTTCTTCAGTGAAAAGGTAGCTTTATGGACACGTGCCTCAAATCCACATAGGTCTGAATGCGCTAATGATATCAGTCTGAAGAAGCAGCTCATAGTATGATAAAGAAGGGCACAGTGTGATTAAGTGGCCCACATATAATTGACCACCACAGACAGCAATTGACACATCTACGCATCACTGGCCACCCCAATGGGCCTTTTATCATTTTCAGCCCAAGACCCATGTGGCTCTTAATCTGGCCCTGGGTGAGGGGACTTCCCACTTTCCTGCGGATAGATTAACCTCTGTGGAGATTGGAAAAGTAGTAAAGTCTGGATCCAGGCTATATACATCGAATTCTGCTGAGGATTTAAGAAACAGAATCCTAAGAATAAGATATTTCCTTTTAACTTAAGCACCATACTAAACCATTTCTACACAGAGTTAGACTGAGTTTGAAGGGTAAGGACAAATATCAGATATTCACACATCAATTCATATCCGTCTATACTTGTATCTGTGCATAATTAGGCATTTGTTTCAGCTTTTAATGAATGCAAATCTATAATCTGTAAGTGGATTATTTTCTGGATGGTCTCACAATAATGTCAGGTCATTGAGCCAGTAAGCGGTAAATTGTTTTTTTTTTTTAAATGGGAAATAAATGTTAATATTTATTTCGTATGCAAAGTATTGTTTAACCATTGTAATATAACTTCTAATGGAGGTTTTACTTGTGTGTTGCTGTAAACAATTATAGACTAGGTACATTTCCTCCAGCTGTCACATTGATACAGAAAAGGTAACCTCATCTATTATCCTATGTAGATAACATATTTTCACTATGATCAATAATAAAATGATTTGCACAAATATAGAAGAACCAAATCACACCAAAGCACACTGTGGTTCATCACTGCAAGTTTAGACTTTAAATCATGGCAAATAATCACACCCATCATGGACTGGAATGGATTCCGTGATGCAATCCAGCAGAATGTGATGACCTGCCATGAGTAGACTGGGTATGCATTGTGTTGTACAGTATGAGTTTAGCTAAACACCTATGTAGGATAGGTGCGTACTAAACTGTACTTTGTTCATGCGGATGGAGGGAGTAAAATGGATAGAGTTTCAGAAATACAGCAGCTACAGGGGCGGATTGGACATAGGACTTACAGGGAATTCTTCCGGTAGGCCGGTGGCTTTGGAGACCACTCTGTAGCCCCTATAGGATAATGACAGTAATAGGTGGTGGTCACTAACTCTTACATAATTGGCTATACATAACTCACCTACCTATAAGTTTGCATATTCTGTGCTAATCCGTTGACTTTATTTAGCCCCCATATAGACGTTCCTGCCAACATGTGGGCTCTTGCAGATTTTTTTCCAGGCCCACTTTGCATTCCCAGTCCGCCCGTGGGCAGCTATGCCTGTACATGTACTGATAGACTTATAGCAGCAGACAGAAAACATATCTAAGCATTATTCAATTGAAGTAGTTCAGTTATAGTATTAAGAATAGATTACAAAAGCATTAAGCTGCATAAAATAAAAAGATTGCTGTTTTTCTTGGAACAAGATATAGTATCAGTCAGTTACATGGTATGCAGGCCTCTTTGCTCTTTCTGATTGTACATTTGCCTCAGGTGATGCCAACTACCTACAACCAAGTTCAATAAGCCTTACCTCTCCTGTCAGTCATGAATCCGGCTATGGAACATGAGCATCCCATGTTGAGTGCTGGCAATAGTATCTTGGCTTTTTCTTCTCCAATAAAAAAAATGTCATGTGTGAAAAAAGTTCCCGAAATCTCCTTGACAGGGCAAAAACATCTTCAGAAAGCATCAGTACTTGAATGTAGAAGAAAAGAAAAAGTTACTGAGAAATGTGCTGATATGAATAACAGGCAATCTGCTATATAAAAGGCTAATGTTGCTGCCCGTCTTTATTGCCAGATTTGTCATTTCATTGAGAGTTAAGCTGGCCATCCACTAGAACGATATTGTGGAACGTGCACTTTTTAGAGGTCGAGTGTCGAATTTCTGGATAGTGCATAAGTCTGAATGGTTCGGAGGGTGCGCAGGATGACCTTGTAACAGTATCTGCATGCATCCCTCTTTCCTATCTAGTGGAATCACTATTCACAAAGCATGGATTCCCATCACCATCCCGCATCTTCTCAATGTGGCCTGGCACGTCATTATATTTACTCTACGAATTTTTTATTTACTCTAACTAATTATAACTAACATCTTATCTCCCATAGACCTCCCTTGTTTTACTACACATGTGACTACACAAGCCTGCCTACGATAAACAGTGACTTTCAATGTGTTTTGAGGGAAGGGGGGGTTGTTGTTTCACTTCATGTCCTGGACTGAATCATTCAGCAAGTACTATAGTTTACCCCAGACTGTTCTAAAATATACAATATTTATTTCTCATTTGAAAACTAACGACAGGTACAATGTTTACCGAGTTCTAGCTGTGCTCCATACACCCCCTATGCTCAGACTTGTGCTTGCTAGGTGAATAAATTATGCATTTGACTAAGATGACAAAGATTTTCAATTAATGCACACACTGCCTGAAGAAATAAACTTCTCCTTTTTGTAAGGTCCCTTGGAGGACATGTTTGAGCACACATGCTGCATAATAGATCAAACATTGCTTTCATATAGCCCTGTGCTGTTCATACAGTGTTTATATTACAGTAAAGCAATTTCATTGCAATATTCCAAATATCGCAGTCATATCAGGAAATGTATTTATGGGTGGTCATATTAATATTCTAAAATATAGTAGCCCCTTGGTGTAAGACAGCAAGGCACTTAGCAACTTCTTTCTATGAACCGAACTCTGAAAGTCACAGTAAAGATTTACTGTACTAAATCTGACAATCACTGCCCCCGGGAAATGTTCTCGTACACTGCCTGTAATGTACCATGGTATCCAATATATTGTTATTCTATATGCTAGGTATTAATAAATGTATCAAAGTCTCATTATCATTTATTAAACTACAAATCTGATAAATATGGAAATATGATTGTGGCATTGTGAAAAAATACACGTACCATGCTGAAGGTGACTGGACATTTTCCATTAACACTTCAGCAGCTGCCTTATAAGTGTAAAAACACATTAAAATGTGTAAGCTATGGCTAATGATCCCCAGGAACAGCGATGGACAGTAGTTGGCCCAAGACTCCATGTGTGTAAATTGATGGGATATCAGTTGGAAGAAAAACATGGTTTCTGGTGTTACTGTCCTTACTCTTTTGTAATAACAGTATCAGCTTTGGAGTAACCTCACCTCAATAGAAAGATGCATAAACCATCCACAGAGTGGAGACGTGGAGACACCTAGGAGGATGGAACGTTAACTCTCCAGGTCATGTCATAAGTGTCACTCATCTGGCTTTAATGACCTAAATGATGTTGGAAAAACAAAACTTTGTCCCGGGTGGTTACCATAGTAACTGGTTGTGGGAAATCAGGAAGCGTATTTTGTACTTGGTGGAATGGGTCACGTTGGAGTATCTGAGTACATATTGCTTTAGTCTGTTGGGTTAGAGCTATAAGTCTAGACCAAAGAAAAAGCATAATGCTTCAGAGTTTGCAGTGTCCAAGACATGTGTAGCTTTAACATGAATGTTAAACTCCAGGGAAAAGTAGCATTAAGGGCTTGAGGATCCCAATACACAAGGCAGATTAGACATTGATCCAATGTTGATGTGCCCCATAATCCCAACTCACCTCTTATAAATTGGATTATTAATAATAAAATACAACAGCACCATGAATTAGAACATCATTAAATTTATTTTACAACGTTGGGCAATTGATGGGGCAAAAGAAAAAAGTGTTCAAAGGGGGTTTCAGCCAACTGCAATGAGGGGTCCTTAGTTCTTCTAAGACCCTGGGCAACTACAATTTAGCCCCTGCCAAACATTAAAAATAAAGTAAACACATATAGATATACATTTATATTACGCAAAAGCTATGGCAACCGTTTAGTCTGTAGTTAACCCAACCCTGGCTAGAAATCCAATTCTACTTTGGTAAATACTAAAACATTGAATGGCAAATGCCAGGCCAAAAAAATTTTCAGTACTGGTTTTTGTGATCATTTTCCATTGCATTACTTTGGTATTTACATTTCATTTGATCTTACTCTGTCTTCACTTTCTGAATAAATACATTTGTACCTTGGAACTACAGAACTAGTGTCACTTTTCTACTTATTTACCTTTCGTTGCACAGCATCATCTGCAATAACATTAAGAACAGAACAGGACACAGGGCTCCATTTACAAAGACATGAAAACTTTGATTTCATATGAAAGCCGACTTTATCATCTGAAATTGAAGTTTTCAATATTTACAGACGTAAACCAGCCTTGCATCGAGTAGATGCGTGCATGGCTACCATAATTACAGACCAGGATTAGATTTAGTAAATGGAGCCCTCAGTGTAGTTCTCAGAAACCTTTAATTATGTTACACCGATGTCTTCCTGTGCAGATTATGGTGACAAGAGGGACTGGGGGAGCATCAAAAAGATACATCACCCAATTCAAGATGGTCAGAAACCGCAGCTTTGTTGCGTGCTATGTAAGTTCAGGAGCTCTCATTTATTCTTTCTTACTTCACTTGTCTATATTTAAAACATTTTTCAGCCTGCAAATACCAGCCTGCAAAATAGACCTTCAATGTCATTTTATTTATATTGTGAAACGCCTTTTACCATTATTACATCTTGTTCTCAGTATTCTTGAGACTGAGATCTGCGTTGTAAATTCTATTTGCATGGGTATCTAAGATTGAATGACACCAGATTAATGGCATTGAAGAGTGTAAACACTGAGTGTGTGAGCCCTTTTTGTCTGTTGGGTCAATGCAGAATTTGGTATATACAGCAGCACATTTATAATGTCTTTTACAGCATAACCCTAAACTTATGAGGGGGGGGGTTGTCTGGGTAAGTATTGGGGTGCTACCCCATTAAAACTGTGCGACATTGACATGTGTTCTCTAAGACACACAAAGTGAGGATGCCACATTTGTTGATTTGGTTGCCCCAAAGCAAAATGATTTCTTAATCAATAGTTACATCTACAGATTGATTACAGATAGTCAGGCTAGAATTAATGTGCTGTCAACAAAAAACATTCATCTGAAAAAACGACAATGTCACAAGTCCCTTGGGGGAACTAACCTTTGTGATTTGATTCAGAAAAAAAGACAATACATTTTGTTGTGCTCCTGGGTATGCATTTAACCCATTACATTGTATTTAATTGAGGGTATCCTGGCTATTCAGCTGGGACTAGGGTTGCCACCTTCCTCACCAAAAAATCCTTCCCGAGTAGAAAGGGGGTGTGGCTTTTGGGGTGTGGTTTAGGATGCGGCTATTTTCGCAACCGGTTAGATGTGCAACCCTAAGCGTTGCATATAGTGAAACACAAAAGTGTTGAGGTTTCTTCATAGCCTAGTGAGCCTAGCTGCCCATTTTACCTCACAAGAGGAATGCACCATAGTTCAGGTGTACATTGAATGTATATAATATTTTATCATTTTAAATATCATTTTTTATTTTATTCTTTATTATTTTTATTATTATTTATTTATTTATTTTCAAAGTAGTAGTTTAGGGCTTTGAACGCATATGAATGAATAAAAAATTACCAGTAACTACTATTACCGGTAAAAAAAAAATATACACCGACACCAGCCTCCTGGTTCAATTACTGGGCAGGCCAGTGGTTTACCGGCCAGATGGCAACCTTGCTGGGACCCTGCTCATAGTCACTGTCAAGGCATGCCAGCAGGCCCAGCAGCTAGGACATGTTATCACTGGCCACCAATGAGAGAGACCAGGGATCCCGGCTGCCAGAACAGCAGGGACCCGCTAACAGTACGGCTCCTGACTGTCCATGTCAGCCTCTCACATGGCAGACAGGGACTGTATAAAACAAATTTCCCCATGTATAAGACAACCAAAAGGTAGGTACGTCTTATGTGTCTTATACATGGAGAAAACTATATCAAATTATACCTATCGGTCAAAATGACATCAGTCCTAGCCTATAACAAACATATTGTATAAAATAACAAAAGAGGTGACAGAGATAGGTCAATGCTTGAAGAAACACATGAGACCCTAAGGCTATCTGTTACCTATCACTGCTATAGGCTTAAATGTCACAGGACATCATTTACGCTGTGGACCTCAATTTTGCAACTTTGTAAATGACATTTGCTTTCTTCCACCTTTTTTTTTTTGTATACAGGGAAATAATACAGATTAACCTTTGGAGATAAGGTTATTAAGCATGGACAAGCCAGATAATGCAGTACTAACCTTGCCAACGAAACAAAAGTCATGCTTGATTGTCACATTTACATTGATTAAATGCTTCACTATACAAAAGGAATGATGTATATTATTTCTTTACATCTAGCAATGTCTTGGACAGAAGACAAGCATATTGTATTTATCATGTGTCACTACGAACATGGTTGGCAAACTTGTTCTGTATAAAAGAAATATACAACAATTACCTTTCTGGCCCAAAGAACATCACATGAAAGTTCAGTGATTTATCTATGGGAGCGTTTTATAAAAAGACAACCCAGCACTGGCAAAATCAGTTAAGTCATATGTCCTTACAACGACTTATATACAGAGCAGGGGCAGGCTAGGCATTGGTGGAGGGGAGCATGTACCCCCCAGTCTTTTGCGCCACTGGTTTGTGCACAGGGCTGCCAGCTGAAAGCCAGGTAAGGATCTTGATAACACAGTGTGAACCTGCCTCCCAACCAGCAACCAGTCAGTGAATGACTGTCAGAATCCCCATTAGTCGATAGGTTGCTGATAATCATTCGATTCTTCTTCCTAGCTGCCAGTCAGTCAGTGAATGGCTGTCAGCACACTGATTGGCTAGAGCCACCAATCTGAGCTTTCCACCAATCAATTGGTGCAGACAGTGCAGGCCACTTGCCGGAATTTCCCCCCCAGGCTAAAAAATGCAAGTCAGCCCATGATAGAGAGTTCTTGAAAGATGCATACCCAGGGAATGCCTTAACTCTATGCGTAAAGTTTGGGCTGTGCTTTGGACCTTTCATACAGATCCATACCTCCCAAAAGTTGACCGGGGGAGATTGGGACCCCTTAGCCGCACCCACACCGAAACTCCACCCTTGGTCCTCCGAAACTTTGCACGTCCTGCCCGGACCGCCCCTCCGGTCCAACCAGGCCATGCCCCCTTTGACACCGCAGTCTACGATTTTATTTAAAGAAAAAACGTTAATGCATAGCAGGTTGTAAAAGTGGGACAGTTGGGAGGTATGCAGATCTTCTCTGTATACAACCCTTCTGTAAAGAGAATGGGGTTCAGGCTGCACTTATACTTTGGGATATGCTATAGTGTAATTCTGCTATAATTCTGGCTCTGGTCCAATATCATTTTACAACTTGTTAGCTATAAGGGCCAATATGCATATATGTTATGGTACATGGTATTGTCCTCTGTACACTGTATGAGCGCAGTAATAACCTTGTGAACAAATAAACACTGTATGAACACAAAAACCACCAATGTTTAACTAAACTGTTATAGAATAGAATTCTACAAATCCAGTAGTAGAAATAAAGACTCAGCAGCCCATATGTTTTAGAATCCTTTTTATTTTTACTATCCGTATTCATCTTTACTGCTGTGACACAAGGTCAGCCACAAAGGTTGCGAGCGCCCGAATGTTACAGAGTCAATCTGCAAAAGATTTCCATTTATATTAAGAATTCACAGGCTGCTGACTACAGAGCATTTGATTTACAGACGGAAGGCTTTCAAACACAGGTAAATATTTATGGAATTCCTCGTTTTCACTTCGGGGCTTGGCTCCACTAAAGGTCAATCAGTGATAAAGAAAAAATTAGCATTCAGAAAAAAATGCATGCAAGAAAGAAACCGAACAATAAATAGACAGATGCAAACACATGCACAGAAACACTGATACTGTCATTGGGGGGCAATACTACAAAGGGCATACACTAATGGAGATGGATATCCTGCAAAACATTGGCTGGTGCTATGCTGCTGTGGCATTTACCTAGACATAACATTTCAGGTACAGTAAGTGCAAGGTTGGTGACTTTTAGTTTCTCCCTCCTGGGGGAGGGGCATGTCTGTCTCGCTCTCTCCACCGGCAAATGTATGCCTTCAGTTAGCTGCAAAATAGGTGTTACCAGAGCAGAATGGTAAAGGATTCTAGGGGCGGACCTGGACATTAAACCCAAAATAGTTGCTATGAATGGGCCGATGTGGTGTCACCAAGACGCTCCTATTCATAGTACCAATCGGGGCTGAGGCAATGGTTTACATTAAAGTCACTGCCTTAGTCTGGGTTTCAGGAGATTTGTAGACGTTCCCAGGATACCAGGAATATTTCCTGAAATCTGGGAGTCTCCTGGAAATTCTGGAAGGGTGACAGACACATGATACATCAATGTATGCAGTAAGGTAAAGTGTGAGTTATTAATGATAATGTTTGGTTAGTTCAGTGTTTTGTGCATTTTATTTTATCAGTTGCGGGATGTTATATTTGTTAAATGAGATTTGGGTCGGCAGATACTAGGGATATAAGGATTCTGCATGCACTAGATAAAGTCTGTAGATATAAAAGGCTTGAATATGATAACATATGGACATGGTGCTATTTCAGAAAGATATAAAACATATTAACTATATTATGCTGGTATAACTGTGTCTGGAAATTTATTCAGGGATTAATGGGACAGAACGACATGTTCTCGCACAATTTCAAGTGGTAGATAGTCTTATCCAAGGAAATGCATATTGTAAAGATTACAACATGTTTTGTCATATTCCATACTTGAATTCATTTACATATTCATAAATTCATTTGTAATGGTATGTGCTGCTATGTGCATACATCTGGTTTTGTTTTTTTTATTTGTCTTATTGTAAAACTCTTTGAATACAAAAAGTGACGTGCATCAGTAACTGTTTTCACTCTAGCTATTTGGATATTCCTGGAGGACAGCAATTATTCTTTGCAGACTTTTTCATAGAAGTAATTCAGTCCAGGTAAGTGGTAGAAGTGGAAATTTAGAAGAGCTGGTATGGACATATAGAAGTGGTGGTATGGAAATATAGAATATAACAGAAGTCAATGGAGATTTGAAGTCTTTCAATGACATCAGTGGGAGAAGTGCCGGTATGGCATCATACCCACGTATACACCCCCACTTCCAGCCCTGGTCCAGGTAACTGACCTAAAAATTGCTTACATCATTGTAAGGACGCACCATAATGATAATTGTTCCACTTGACTAGTTCTGTAATACCCCATTCACACTGGCCACCCGCTTATTGCCAGGCTTGTCGTCAGTCCCCTGTTCACATTGCTACAAGGAACCAGGATTACAGTATAGTTTTTTTTTCTGTTCACTTTTTTTTACCATTGCATTTAACACTGCCTCTGTTCACCAGGAATTTGCTTGAAATACCTGGATTTTTTAAGTCAGTGTACAGTAAATGGTATTAAGTCTGTTTTAAGACCTTTATGGGCTCAGAAACCCATTTGGTTTCTTCTCAGGATGACTTGTCCTTCTCTGTGAGTGATTCTGCAGGATGGATGGATTGTGTGATTTAACATCAGGGAGCTGTCCAAATAACTTACTTTAGTAAATATTATTACCAATGATCTCTGGTAAATAGATTTATTATAAGAAACGGTGTCACCCCAACGTCACATGACCTTATTTATGTTTACATTAAATAAACATGAAATATAGGGGTGTAATTCATTTGTTAAGGTTGTTAAGTGTTCTACCATAGAAATGGGTAATGTCAGTAGGGTTACCATGCCAATATACCTAACACCAATCTATAAAATAACAACACCACAAAAATTTTGCTTTAAAAAAAAACAACAAAACCCTTTTTTTAATATTATTATTATTATTATTATTATAAATGTTTATTATGCTGTCACACAGCGGTGTACAAAAAAGAAGACAGTACAAAACAGAACATGGGTGTATAACATAGAACAATGGTGCAAAAAGAGTTGTTAAAATAGCCTGATAATAGCAGTATAAGGGAAGAGAATGAAGACGTTAACACAGAGAAGTAAAAGGGGGAAGAGATGGGGCCAGGTAGATGGTGATGACAGGAGGATGGAGGGCCTTACTTGTGTGAGTTATCATTCTAAGCAGGAGGAACATTGGGATGAGGAGGGAGAGGAGAAAGATTAGGTGGAGGAGAGGTAGGACAATCCTAATGAATTGCTGAGGGTAATTATTAGCATTCTGAAAATCAATGTAACATATATATACCCTATATCATACTGGTACTTCAACTACTTTAAATGTATGTTTATAGTATCCAAACATGTATATTCATTGCTGTTTTCTACCTTTCGTCTTCGCTGGAATAAATGATATTATTCACCAATATTTATTCCGTAGATGTGCACTTAACAATGGCAGAGATCAAGTACAGTGTACATTTACCATGAAATGGCATAACTGTCAACACATTGGAATTGCTTGTCATCATTTGTGAAGAAAAGTGCCTGGGATTGTCTCATTTTGTACATAAATATCTGCATTACCATCGCGCTTTCTCATTTTGCATGTAATAATAGCTATTTTCAAATAAACATCAGCGTAATGTTCACAACAGATTCCTGTAGAAATCCTTTACTATTCTGCTCCTGTAACACCTATGTTGCAGATAACTTTTACATTACAATATGCTAGACATTCATTTTGTTTTTACTACCATACATAACAGTCCACCAAATGGTCCGCTCAACATCTAGACATGAATTTACTTATACCCCATTCAGATTGCCTTAAGACGGCGTCGTTTTCAGTGAAAACGACGCCTCTAGTGGAAAAGGCGCTGTTTCAAGGCAATCTGAACAATGCCTTTTCAAAACGGCGCCTTAGAAAAAGGAGGCTAAATGGCGGCACGCCGCCGTTCTTAAAGCAATCTGAGCGCGCTGAAGCCAGCATGCCGGCTTCAGCGTGTAAGGGGGGAGGCGATTGGACTAAAAAGACATGTAATCATTACGATCGCAGTCTTTTTAGGTCCCCTCCCCTTCTCGCTTTTCCTGTCATACCTTTAGCTGGAAGCCGCCGCTTTTTAGCCGCGGGCAATCTGAACACGGCATAAGCGGTGAGATTGCAGTGAGATTGGAAAGTGGGGATGATGCCCATAGAAACCAATCAGATTTGAGTTCACATTCTCCAGTATGTAAAATTAAACTAAGAGCTTGAATCTGATTGGTTGCTATGGGTAACATCACTTTTCAATCTCCCGGCTATCTGCCTGGTTAGTAAATTTAGGCCCATATAACAGATTCAATAAAACCACATAAACCCTACACACACACACTTTATATACATACACACTACAAATACACACATTATATTATATATTCACATTATATAACCATGCACACTTTATATACATACACACTACACATATATATACACACATACATACTTTATATACATATGCACTACACATACACACACTTTATACACATACACACATTATATACATATACACTACACACACTTTATATACATACTAGTGATGTGCGCCAGGCATTTTTTGGGGTTTTGGTTTTGGATCTGGATCTCCCTTCGTGTTTTGGATCTGGATGTGTTTTGCCAAAACC
>JABWIB010002336.1:13033-26733 GCA_016617825.1 Platyplectrum ornatum | reverse complement strand
TGCGCTCTATTCAGAGCTGCGCTTTTGCAAAGCAAAGCGCGTCTCCGCATACTTGCGACTGCAACTCATATAAGAGAGAAGGCTCAGCCCTGCTAATTGCTAGCGCAGATAACACCATGTCCTGTGCTTAGAAGCACAGAAGCAGGTAATGTCCTATGGACAATTACCTGCTTCATTAAGCTTAAAAAAAATTGTACAATTTTTAAAAATATATTAAAGTAATGTATAAAAAACAAATATGTGTTTTGTGGGGGTTTATTATGGTGAGGATACTAGGGGCTGGGTGTCTGTGCATATCTGATGGAAAGACATCTATATTTAGGCAAAAATCACAAGTACAGAAGGGGAACTGGAAAGTGATTTCATAGTGGAATAAAAATCATGTAACCTTCAGTAATGCTGAATGCTGCATTTCAGCCAAAAGGGCTAGCAATGAATTGTCAATAGCTTTATAAATGTACAAAATATAGATTAAATTAGCAGGCATGCATATAACAGACTTTTACGAATATTATGAATTGTTAAATGACTGTATTCTCTGCTTTTCAATAAAAGTATTGTGGCAAAGAAAATGTGCAGATAAAAACATGCATGATAATTGGACTGATATATATTTTGCAATTCACATACGGGATGAATAAATCTATGCAAAGAAACACATTTAAAATATTTTTCTACAAAAAAAACCCAAAAACATTCCACGAATAATTCAGTGCCCGTAGGGCATTTCTGCTATTAAAGTAAATTTCAAAAAACAAACAAAAGATCCCTAGCACTCTTGCCATCAACCACGAATCAACTATGACTATTCTTATTCTATCTTTAAAATAAAATGCAGAGACAAAGAAGATCGAGGCATCCTGTGAAATGCCTGCCTCATCATCCTTGTTCTAACTGATCAATCGCACTGAGTGCGGTTAAAGCCAGGGTGTTCATATTCTGAAGTCATTAGACAGTGCTTAACTCTGCTGCGCAAGATCAATTCTTTGAATAATCCTTTCCCTGTAAATCTTTTTGTGCAATGGAATGGACATTCTGTTTTTGGTGGATTTTTGCTTTTGCATCTTGCAATCACCTTGGGTAGTCATTGGTTGTCAATATCATTAATTACTTAATAATTTCTCTAGAAAATAATTATTTCTCTAGATACAGTATCTAGATACTGTATTAGGTATTGTTTTTAAAAAAGCATAACTAATCTGCATTCATTCACTTTCCATATTCCTGTTATGTATATGCTTACTTATTTTATATGGTATCCTATCTCGCACAATGAGATTCAGCACGAGCATGGCAACAACAGTTTAATGCAAAAAAAGCATTAACAGCACTACTCTGAAAACTACTGAGGCGGAAAGATATCTAGAAGTCACATGTTCATGGTAGACAAGCAATATAAAAGGCAAGTTGTTTCATAGGCAGAGGAATTAGTAGGAAAAAAAAGTGTTATTGCCACTTTATAGGTCATTATCATGGCCTCACACAGAATATTGCAATCCTGTGTGTCGGTCATATGTTAAGGACATAAATGCATTAGAGACTGAATTGGTTCATGGAATGAAAATGATGGTCAGGTTTTTTTTTTAACCTGCCATCACAATTAGTATGAATGTAGAAGTTATAATTTCAATGTTCTTATCTAAAGGTACGATATAGATTAGAAGATGGCCTTATGTGACAGAAGCAGCAATTATTGTGTTATTCTGTATAAACAGCATAATGTTTTATATACAATAGCATCAGAGACTCTTAAAGATTTTATTTTTCATGTACAGCTGTGCAAAATACTTCCAGGCTTCAAAGGTTTATCAGACTGATCCAAATGGTAAAGTAGCAGGGAATGGAGATTACTACTCCGCTTCTGTCACAATCCTCTGCCTGAATCCCTAAAAATGGTTATGAAAAAAAAAAATCTCACTTCTAACAATAGAACAGAAAGGTTGTAGTTCATGAAAAATATGGTTGCACGTTCACAAAAAATATGTATGCAAATGTATTGAAGGTCCTTGCTTTGAAGCTTCATAAATGACCCTTTTAGAGTTCATTAAAGGCATTAACGAGTATTATTGAGTCTGTGTGTAATTTGTTTAATCAGCTTCTCTCAGATTATCTATTATCATGACTTAGATTAAGCTCAGATGAGATTGCATTTTCGGTCCATTTAACTCAGAAGTAGAGAAAATTTGCAGTGGTTTGACCTCAAATATAATGTACATAAGTCACTGATGATTTTATGATTCTACGGATTATGATTTCTATAACGCCGAAGGATAGCGTACTATGCAAGGCGGAGATTCTTGGACAAAGCTACAAATGCTACTAAGCCCTAAATTTACTTAAATAATGTCCAAGAAAAATTGTCTGAATACATACATATATATAATACATCAAACACAAAATACTGTGCATTTCAATAACCTTTGGGAATTATCATGATGAGTTTCTCATTGGGAAATCTTATGTGTCTCGTGAGAGTTATGAGGTCATCAGTCTCAGCAATGCAATAGGATGTTAAAGATCCAATGCAGCTGGCTGCTGTGATAAAATAAAGCAATATAAATATATTATAAATAAATACACATAGCAGTCTCTTAACTGTACAAATTGTTATTTGGGTATGGTCACTTAGAATACACCCCTTTATCTGTGGCACAGGGCAGTGTTCTACTGGCAACTCTTCAACCAGCTGTACACATCAACCCTTTTCGAAATAACTAATGGGCGCATTAGTGAACAATCATTTAATAGATCAATAATGAAAAACATTTACTACTGAGTAAATAAACATTAAGACATATTAGAATTCATTGGGGTACCTGTCCTATTACTCTCTAGATTTATTGATTACTGCAGAGATTTATCAGTAGCGGGACAAAACAAATATGTTTACAAATGCGTTAGTTAAATGTGTATATGTATATATATATATATATATATATATATATACATATATATATTTATTGGAATTACAAATACACATATATTATGTTCAAATCATTAGGAAAAGTATATATAATTATAAAGTGGAAACATTTATTTACATTTTAGCTAGTTGTTCTTAATGGGGCTGTAAACATGCCTGTTTATTCCATTTTATAATGGAAAATCTTTCATTAACATTTTCTGTTTCAAAGGTCAAACTATCAAATAACATTTTGTAGTAGTGATAAAATGGTTTTATTGATGTTGTATATTGTAAAAGTCAGTATGTTTTGCACAGTCAAGCCTAGTGCACATAAATACTATGCAAACATGAATTAAAAAGAAAGTGATGTTCAATAGCCAATTCAGAACTATGATAAAAGGCTAAACAGTATGTAGTACAGAGGGAATTGTGCAATAATGGAAAAAACATTACAGATTTTAAGCACATACAGTAGTAGCAGTTAATCTAGACATGTTGACCTCCAAGAACTAAGTTGGGTTTGGATTGCTGTGTGAGATTTTCATTCTTTGCATTCACTATAATTGTTTGTCATTTATACGTTTGTTTTACAGTAATTCAACTTAAAGAATGGTACATTTTTAGGGATATGACTGAACATGAGATTTCAAAGCGTAAATTTGCAGACAATAAATCAGGGGTGCTGACCCTCCCTGAATTTCCAGGAGACTCATGAATTGCTGGGAGCTCTCCCAGTATCCTGTAAGTCGTGACTGTGATGTGCGGGACTTTATGATGTAAAGCTTTGCGTATCCATGGCAAAATATTTTCTTTTGCCATCCAGGAGGTGGGATTTACATAAATTACGGCCTTTGCCCAATGCTGCCTGGAGGATGTCATGCCAACATCGACCATAAGCCATTTTTGCAACATGTTAAACGTATGCTTTATAGATCCAGTTTGTTCTGAGGCTAATGTACTACTTTAAATACTATTATGTTCATTGAGTGACTATGAAAAAAATTCATAATATAAGATCCAGATCCAGGTCTCCGCAAGTGCAGACAAACTGTTGGATCCCATATTGTCTGCTGGGTTGGTCCTAATCCCCTGGCCACATCTGCACTAGTGACTTAAGGCACGGATGTAATTAAAAACATAATGCTTCTAACCCCCCACAAGAGAGGGGGTGACAAAGGAGCTCATTCCTCTGTCCCTCTTGCACGCACAGACCTCTGCCCAAATGCAGTCCTGGATCCGGTTCATTGCATAAACACATGCTGACCCACTATTGTCCCATAAGGTGTTATATGCCTACATTTTTCTCTACTTATTGCACACGTTTTCCTGCTTCATTCTGCTGTATAAAAATATGCTGTAGTTAAATATAAAAAAGGTAAAAATAAAATGCTACGCATGTACAGGTTAAATAATGTGTTACGATGACAGCAGGTAATTAAGGAAATGGACCAAACTGAATTTTGCAGGATGAAAATTCATCAACTGAGAGTAGGAAGTTCTGCGATCTTTTGACAAATCCTCCATATTTCATGTCTGAAGAGTGCCTATGGCTGGCGTGTGTCTTGTATATGGATTTGAAGTATGATATCAGGGGAATGTCTCGTTGAAGAGAGTTTCTGTGTTCTTCATGTAGTAACAGACTCTTGTAGATGATAATTGTTGGACATATTAGATACACTGAATAGATATCTTGCTAAACGCTGCCTGTAGTGGGAAATATTTTGAGCTAGAATGTATGACAAATGCTTTCAGAGCCACAAGGAGACTGTAGGAAAGAAAACAGGCCTATTATCTGTACAGGATCATTGCAGGGAAATGTTTAGACATACTATATAAGGAAAGAACACAAGATTCACAAAGGAAACTGGCTAGCTGTTAGTTTAACACCACAATCCCTGCCTAGCATAGTTACTGACACTTTTCTTCGCATACATTTATGAGATGACTATTAATAGAGATACAATAAAGCACAAGCATTGCAGCATGCTTCATTTCAAATTCACTTCGTTGATAATAATTCTTTATGTGAATTCTTTCCCGGTCACTGCATTCATAAACAACATAATCTTTAGCCAGATTTTGGGTTGTCTGTAAACCTATGTTTCCTATGAAGCTTTTCCCTTTGTGAAGGAATGCATTATTTCATTTGTGATACTGTACTTCCCAAACTAATGTTTAAAGTCACGTGAAATAAATCAGCATATCTGCTACACCTGGTATGTGATTAACATTTGCACTTAGTACAGTCCAGAAAAAGTAATCATGAAAGATTATTATCAGCAGAATAACATGCTACAGAATGCAGTTTGAAGCATGCGGAAAAGAATTCAGCAATTGTAATTTATGTAAATGTACACATGCTCATTTAATGTCAGTAGAGAACACCCAATCCGAAACCATTTGCACCTGATGATTCTATACAATAGGTGAAAGAACTTCCCATTTAATGAATAATTTCAAAACCTGAGAAGTTTTTATGTAGCAGATTATATAGAAATGTTTAATTTGTGTTGAATACGCTACTTTTTATTGCACATAAATCTACATTACCAATATGGGTTATGTTACTGTGAATACAGTCAGTAGTTAGCAGCAAAGTATTTAGCTAATAATATAAAACTAAGGGACATGTATCTGGATGAGCTTATGTCAGTTGCTTAAACTTATCAACAAATGATTAGAAGAACTTAGGGGTACAAACTCCGGAGGGAAAGGGAAGGCATGTGTGAATTTGATGATTTTTCTGTAGTTCAAACTTTGAACAACAAGGATGGTTGACTCCACGTGGTGGCCATGTTTAGCCAGGGACGGGCATTGATTTTATCTAGATAGAAGTCATAATGAGAATCTAATACATTTGAAGGTACTATCGTGATGTGGGACAGAGTTAGTTTGCACTTCAACCACTGAACTTAGGTGGCTTGAAATTCAGAGAATCACTCTTTTAAGGAATTAAGAGTTCTTCCATGGCCATGATCGTCTTGTAGAAACCAGTGTTGTACCGTTTAAGATGTTTAAGGAAGGAAAATTTGTCATTTTTAACAGGCATATCTGATAGCCTTAGCAACTAAAATTTTGGACCCTCTGGAACTGTTGCATTAGTTATCTGTTGGGAAAGCACTTTTACGTTGTTCCAATATAGTTGGACATAAGGGCAATCCCAACAGATGTGATAAGTAGAAATGTTTAATATGTTTTAACTTAAATTAATAACAGAGACACCACAGCACAATGCATGTTCATTGTAGAGATATCCACTTGATAATTTTCATTATGAACAGATTTGTTCACTTGCAAACCTTACCTATTTACTAGGTTAAAAGTCCTTTTATTTGGCTATGTTAATTCAGTAATTCACAGAAGTAAATGCAGAAACAAATATTATTTAATGTATTCATTTTCTGAAGGTTATGTCTCATTATATACATGGTCACCTGCATGCAGCTTGGTGTAATTCACTGTGTATATTTAAATTGTTAAATATTGCATTTCAGGCTTCCTTGGATCTTAATGGTCTGGGCTTGGCAGAACAGCATCACCCTGTGGATTTAACTTATAATACACCTTTTTATAAGGATACATCCAAAGATCCATGTGTAAGAACTTAAATGCACCCATGTTATAATGCAGATGTGTAGACAGTACTAAATTCTAGTATACACAGTATACTTTTTGCATGAATTACTTTAGTTGAAAAACACAATTGTTTCTGAATTATTGTGAATGGTGCACAGTTCATTCATTCTTCAATGAATGGTGCAATAAGCTTCATTTTATCTTACTAGAATAATCACTGCTTACTTGTGTAACAGGAAGATATATTGTATTATTTCATTACTACATAAACACTTTTACTTTATATTTGGATGTGGCCACTGTTTATTTACAGGAAACATTTAAGCGTCCGTGCCAATCAAAAAAACACATGTGAAATCAAACTAAAAAAAGAACACATCCTGTGAATGAGAGGTCTTTAAAATAGGGATTTGGATAAGAACCTTAGCACCTGTATGTGCCCAAGTGGAGGATTAGTGTTAGGCCACATAACGTCATGTATACTAAAGTTATGTTCCCAAGTTCTAGATTAGATCATTAGCATATTTTATATAATTGCTGTAATTAGATATATTTTCTGTGAGTATTCTCTTCACTGACAATCATATTTATACTACTAAAATGACCATAACCATAAAAAGCAGCTTATTCTTTTATTTATCTAGGATTTCAGAGGAAAGCTTATGCAGTATACCTTTGGTGATACATTCCTAAAGTTAAACTCCAATGTTACACACCATCACAATAACTGCAGGAAAGTCTGTAAATAGCTGGAGCACAGAAACCATGTTGCCCATTATGGTTGGTCACCTATGTCTTGCAATCCCCTTACCCTGTGCTGGTTGCCTTGTGCCTCTTTTTGGTACCTATTGTTCCTGGGCTTTTCTTTTGTTCTCCCTCCTGCCTTACTGTCCACGTTGCTCCTTGCCTCTGTTGGCTCCCACTATGGGCTGGATTCAGCTTTTTACTCTCATGACTTACACTCTCATGGGTAAAACCATGTTGAATTGCAGGGGAGGTAAAATCAATGTCAGTGTTTGCATGAAGGGAGAATACTTTATTGTTGCATGTTGCACACAGATAATGACCAGTGTTACTGTTACACTGTTATTAGACTAGGGTAGGAAACATCAGCTGTCACTTGTTATGCTGATTGCAACTAATTAAATTAACCTCCCCTGTAATTCAACATGGTTTTGCCCATGAGAGTGGAACTCAGTGTAAAGCTGGCCACACACGGTAAGATAAATTGTTCCAATCGAAAGATTTTTCAAGAGTGGCCAAAACCATGTTGAATTGCAGTGGAGGTAAATTAAATTAACTACAATCAGTATTACAAGTGAGATATGATGTTTCCAGCACAAGTCTATTAACAATGTAACAGTAATGCTGGTCAGTATCTGTGTGCAACATGCAACAATAAAGTATTCACCCTGCATGTAAACACTAACATTCATTTTACCTCACCCTGCAATTCAACATGGTTTTACCCACCATGTTGTGGTCAATATTCACGCACCCGGGTCATCATATTTATCAATAATCTTTGCTGACTAAATAATTGACTTTAGATGATAAGTAAATCCAACCTATGGTTTGTTTTTGATATATATATCCTGGTGCGGGTTTGGACAGCAGTTCTCTTTCTGCTGTCTCTAGTTTTATCTGTTTGTATGACTCCTATGGCAGTTCTAATTTCTTGCACCTAACTTCTGGCCTGTTCTCTGCTCTGACTAGTGGTTGCTGACTATCCTGTATTAGGGAATCATGCCTTTCCATTGTATCCCTGTTCTATGGTGTAGGCCCTCCACACCATCAGGCTCTCCAGTATAAACCGGAGTCCTCAGTCTGGTATGCCGGCGTTATGACATAATGATCTCATTTCATAGTGAAGCCTTGGGCATCAACATCTTCCTGAACTTTGACATTCCCTTCTTAAGTGAGTAAGAGCATTGTAAGAGGTTTTGTAAATGAGCTGTGTTAGTCCATCACTTGTAATGATCTTTAGAATGCAGGTAGTTTTAGTTATGTGTTATGCCCTAGCAGAATAGTCAAAATCACATACATTTATGTAGTAGGCATGAACAGTGCAAAAACACATAAAGATATGCTGCACTAAGCACAGGGCCATCTTTTCCATTGAGCACAACAGACTGTTACCAAGGGCCACACAAGTCTCGGGGCCCTTGAGGACTTCTGCCTGATCCAGCTACTCAGTTTTTATATACCTGACAGCTATCTGTCTAAGCAGTACAGAAGCGCTGTGTGAGGCTGATGGGAAGATGGTTTGGGGTACATTGTGACACAATGACAAAAGGCCAGATCCAGACTTATGTATCATTACTGTTACACTGTTATTAGACTTGGGCTAGGGAAAATCATCTCTAGCCCATCTCTCAACTCTACTGTTTAACTAATTGAACTCCCCTGCATTCAACATGATTTTGCCAAATCGCTTGTAAGCCCAATAGTAAGTTTAGATCCAGTCCTATGTTTTATTCCCTTGAAATGCTTGGTAGCGGCTCTTGTGCATTGCTTTGCTAAGGGTGCTGTTAACACAGTCTTGGCTAGGTGGTGTACAGTATTAAGTCAATAATGGTTAATAGAAGGAGTTATAATAATAATAAGCAGTTATTATCAACAACAGTTATAATAGTTTCTATTCTAAACATTCTCTCGAATAAATATTTAATAATTAATGCAGCTATTTTGCCTGGGGTCCTGTTGTTCTTTGTGACCACAGTTGTCAGAAAGCAATTCAAAAACTGGTGAACCAAGCTAGACAAGGGCTAACAACTGATATTCATAAATTCAGTACCCCAGACCTTAGCTAGTCTCTACATTTTTTTTGGAAAGAAAAATTTTTCTTCTCTACTTTTACATATTCAACAGAAGGACACAGAAAAGATTATTCTAGGATATACATCACAAAAGGAGATCAGATTACCTTATTTTTGCATAATTAAAAAAGCTTTAAAAAAGTTTTCTTAAAACACTACAAAATACCTTTTCTAACACTAAAGTAAAATTATTAATTATTAATTATTTTTATTTATTAATTATCTCAAGTGGTTAATGCTGGTATCCAAATGTCATAGTTAGCAGGAGGGCAACATGATTGTCGAATCGGGCAATAAAGATCCAGTGGTGAAATGCAACATTGGGGTATATTTACTAAGCAGGGATTTTGCTGGGGAATTGAAAAGTGGGGAAGTTGCCCATAGCAACCAATCAGATTCAAGCTCTCAGTTTAATTTTACAGACTGGAGAATGTAAGCTCGAATCTGATTGGTTGCAACTTCCCCACTTTTCAATTCCCCAGCCAATTCCCTGCTTAGTAAATATACCCCATTAGGGGAAATAGTTGGGACCTTTAAACTAGGTGAATGCAATGTTTGAAGTAAATCGGATACCTTAGCTAGCCACAAAATCAAGAAGCGTCGTGTGCCCATGATCCTGCTTCTAGTTCACTGGTTAGCAATTTTGGTAGGTAGTCACCACTGCATACTGCAACACCCTACAAGACCTTCTGTTTTGGAAATGCTCCATCACAATCTTTGTGTTTTCAAAATCACTCCAATTCTGACACTTGCCCATTTCTTTCTTCCGACACATCAATTTAAAAAAATTACTGTTTACTTGTTACTCAATATATTCCAACCCTTGACAGGTGCCATTGTAATCAGATAATCAATGTTATTGACTTCAATATATGTATATTGATGTATATATTGATGTATATATTGATGAGTATCACCTGAAATGCACCCGGAGGGCTAATTAAACTCTGGATTCTGTTTTAATTAGTTATGTTTTAATTATTTTTATTGCTTGACTCTTCTATCTGCCAAAAATCAATAAATCCAAGCAAGATGTTGCATACCATTGGGATCTTAGAAGCAGGTCACGTCATCCAAGTTTCTGCATAACCAAAAGGACAGTGTGCACACTATCACCGCAGATTCCTCAGTTCCTCCCTTAAGCTAATCCAACACAATTGTCCGGTACCAGAATCATCATAAACCCAATACGACCTCTCCTGTTACAACTATGTAGCGTTTATAAACCAAGCTGGAGCTATAAGGATATTTCAGGTCAAAACCTTCTCTGGAACATCCCACAATCTTAATTCTCTGGCAGTCCATTTTTATCCCCCATACCAAACCTATCCCCCTTCTCCAAGGAGGCACCCAACCATGGAAGTGAAGTGTTTGATCATAGCATTGTTGTCCAAGATGTATGGTCTTTCAGACTTTATGACATACAAGCAAACATGTTCCCCTAAGCTCTAAAGTCATAAACCATTGAAGGAAACCAGGCCCGATCACACAAAGGTGAGTTTATATTTACAATATGCATGTTTTATACACATGTGATCTTTGGCTATATTCCAAAGATAGGGGCCCATGGTCTAATCTAGCCTGTATTGATCCATTTATTTGTGACCTTTTTAACTTTTTATATTGATTTAGATTATCCACTGTTTCATGATATGTATAATATTGCGTTATTGTTAATATTACTTTTAATTTATTGATGTTCTGCTCCATAGAATTGAAGTTCTTAACTTAATTTGTAAACTGGGTAGACTGGCATAGAGGAATCATAGAGAAAGATATATATGAAGGGATCTGATGACATAGGACTTTGTGTGCATGTGCAGATGACAAAATCAATCTATATCCAATCTGACTTCTTGGATCTGGTCTATTGATACTTTCTAGATCCACTCTCTTGTTTATGATAGGGCAATTGTCGATGTGCTTTTTTTGTTAATTTCCTAGGTTAACACATATTTGGTTGTCAGAACATGCCAGGAGAGCTTTTTTTCTCTTGACAAGTATTTCTATATGTTTAGGTTGCTCATTTTCTTACCTCGCTCTTTTAGGAATTACTGTATAAGTTAAGTTAAGAGGAAAGCAAAACATATTGAAGCATTTGTATTTGATAAAAACATATTGCATTGTGATGGCAGATTCTGAGTAGGAGAAGGGGACATTTTCCAATTACATGGATCAGGGCTCGACGTGGGTCGGTATATGCCGGTATGGCATACCTACACTTCTCCTCTAAGCCAAGCCCCCTTTTCTAAGCTCTGCCCCCTCAGCACTGGAGGGGGGAAACTTTAGTTTAAAAAATCGCGGGTCCGGAGGGGGCATGGCTTATGTAAGGGGCGGGGCTTAGCGCCATACCGCCACCTTACAATACCCAATTCAAGCCCTGATCATATTAAAACACATTAAATATAGTCTAACCCGAGTTGGGTGGATTCAGCAGATGCCCAATATAGTGGTAGTCTGAAAAATGGAAATCTCAGCTGCTAACTCTCTGGGAGAGGGGAGGCTAGATAATAGAATTATTTCCTCTCTATCTTTATTTGATCCATTTGTTAATATTTCTATGCTACCTGCATAGTGGCATCCAGTGGCATCCAGTGGCATAACTACCATCAGTGCTGCAACTTCATGGCCTGGTGGAGAAGGTGGCTAGTGTAATAACCTACCCTGCCCCTGTAGAGAATACAACAATCAGACGTTGTGACATCACACAATGTTTGCATTCAGAGCTTGCAGGCAGTCTCAC
Organism: Platyplectrum ornatum; assembly: GCA_016617825.1. Taxonomy (NCBI): domain Eukaryota; kingdom Metazoa; phylum Chordata; class Amphibia; order Anura; family Limnodynastidae; genus Platyplectrum; species Platyplectrum ornatum. The sequence goes on along the minus strand of JABWIB010002336.1, from coordinate 14,690 downwards.
CAGCTAGGACAGACCAGGTTACTGAAGAACAAACACTTTTACTATGTGGTTCTGCTGTGTTATAATAGACTGCCCCTATTTACACTGCAACACTGCAGTCAAAAACCGTGACTTATGGTTATCAATTGATTGGAAAATTGGATAACATTTTGATGTGGCCTACCAATTTCTCTGACTTGCATGCATCTATCTGTATGCATGTGGGGCTTTATGACAGATTTATATCAAGTCACGCTGATGGCCAAATGAGGATGGCCACATGACCCACTTTCCCGAGTTGACATGGAAACCTATGTGACCTACATTAGATTCCGTGCTAACTAGTGAATTTTTATCGAATGCCTTTTGTTTGTTAAAGTTGCCGCTCTGGTTTGCATAAGATTTGGAAGGGTTCCCAAAATTGTCATTTTATATCAGCTTGAAGTACTGAACAAGTATGCTGCTAAGCAGTTCTTCTATTTTTTGGAGCAAAACTAAATACACTTACTTGCATTGATAATAATGCTGAAACCACATTATGCAGATTTACGCATTGTTCGCGTAAATGCAGGATGGGTCAGAAATCTGGATAGTATGTAAGGCTAAAACTATACAAGCACTATTGCTGTGCATACTATTAGTACACACCCACCCCATTTCTGCACTTCCTACGCAATAATACAAGACCAGTCCTAGCCACACTCTATCTTGGATATGTTTTTGGCACCTAAAAACACAGTTTCCATAGAATGGGTCCAGTCCAATGTTTATTTGCTAAGCAAATAAAAAAGATGATCATCCACAAAAAGGACATAAAAGAGATAAAACTACACCACAAATCTGAGTAAAATAACTGAAACATGGTCAAATCACAAAATGTGTTAAATATATATACATTGCATTTTTACTTGGATGGATGCATATTCCTAAACAACATTGTTTTTGTCAAATACTCTAAAAATGGTTCCTAATTTGCTTTTCAGATTATAAGCTGACAAACCTTGCAAGTATAGAAGGAAAGTAACACTTGAGAACTGTGGCAGCTGATAATTACTATCCTATTTGTCAAGTGCTCTATATAACCCAAGCATTGTGAGGGCTGAACATGATTACAGTGCTCAGACACTAGCTCAATATGAGCATTCACTTTGTTAGGTAAATACTTCTCATTTTCTCTTTTATTTCTGGTTTACTATGAGATCAGTCTGTGTTCTAAATGGCTTTTAAATGTTCAGTCACTGGTACAGTTAATAGGCAAAGACTAAACAAATCAAAAATATTAATAAGATGCTCAGTGTGTTTCCATTTAAATGCCTCTCCTGTGGTTTCATGAGACAAAGAAATAGAGTAGAAACTGCTGGTACACAAAATAATTTGTTTCTAACAAAACAATTCTTCCCCTGGACAACACATTGTTAATAGAAACATCATGTTTATGTGTTATTAGTGTGAATAAAAGGCTACAGATTAGTTTACAAATTATAATCCCTGTTTTAATATGCTGGTGCTATGTAACTAATACAAATCAAAAACAATAATAATAACCATTACAAATACTGCAGATTTTATTTCTCTCACTATACATATATATATATATATATATATATTGTGATAAAGTCAGGGGCATTGTGGTAGAGGGACGGTACTTTGGCCCAGAGTTTGTGGCATATATGTGCTA
>JABWIB010002335.1:25742-40195 GCA_016617825.1 Platyplectrum ornatum | reverse complement strand
CAATTGATTTAGTTTAGTCTTCTCTTTTCTTTTAATTATGGCAAACTCTAAGGCCTATATTTACTAAGCGGTGAGATTGCAGTGAGATTGGAAAGTGGTGATGTTGCCCATAGCAACCAATCACAGTTAAGCTCTCATTTTCATTTTACACATTAGAGAATGTAAGCTTGAATCTGATTGGTTGCTATGGGCAACATCCCCACTTTTCAATCTCATGCAATCTCACCTCTTAGTAAATTCAGGCCAAAGAGTCAGAATGTTTAAATGGTAAATGTCAGATGACTCACCCATACCATTCAGTTATGCACACATGCACACCCTAATAAAATGAAAACCACAGGGACTTACATTTGTATTTACAAGGGGACAGTGGTCGNAGTGGAAGTGGAAATTTAGAAGTGGGGGTATGGACATTTAGAAGTGCAGGTATGGAACCCCACAGCATTTATTATTTAATAACCCACTCCAAATGTCCTACACCATTATTACTTACTGTAACAAATATTGGACTTTGATGAGTGATCCCTTGTCTGCTACTTAAGCCCCTTTATGCCTTATAGAGTGCCCTGTTTACACTCTGAACGATTTTGTTCACTAATTGAAAGCATCATTTTTATGGAGCATATGCTGAGTGCTTCAATCTGAAACTGCTTATTTATGGATTTCAAAATGAAATGGAATAATATGAAGCAGTTTAGGCAAATTTAGATAAGACCATGCATGTGCCAACTATTAACTTTATGCCAGGATTTGGCATATTGTACAATTTCCCCTCCCTAAATGCGATNAGTGGTTAAGTGGGATTATGTGAAATATGTCATATCTTATTATAAGATGAATGTGCAGTGGTTCATCTCTCAGCTTAGATGTAAGCAATAAGCATTATTATGGTTGGCTCTCATTAAAGACACATTACTGGCAGTATTGTATCTTCATCCAGCCAAGTAGATGAACCACTGGTTTACATTTTNCCATCAATCAAAGGAANTATCTGTCAGGAGTGGTGGGAAGGACATTTTGGCCATAACGACTGAAAGCAGAATAAAGCGGGTTTCATTACAACCCACTGCAGATTTTCCAGCTTTCCCAACATTGTAAAATATATTAGATGCTTCCTGTATGCTCCCTTTGGGAAAACAACACATTTTAAAATGCAGACCCTCTGGAGAATATGTTTCTTGTGCTAAATAAAAGAAATACGTTTTATTGGTTAATATATGTCTGGAATGTTTCATTTTTATATTTATACATTCTTTGTTAGCTAGCCTTCATCTTTCACACATCCTTTTTCTGTAAATGAATGAGAAACATTATTTTCCGCTGAAAAACACTTACTTTGTCTGGATTGCATTTGTGACTTTAAAACGGATGTTTTGATAACATGGAAATAAGACGGTATACAGTATATGCCCAAAAAGACAGACCTGATGTACTGCAGCTCAATTAGTTACGATTAAAACAGTCATTCAGCATTTATCATGAGAGAAACACTATATACCAGCATCTAGCAATACACTTTGATTACACATTGAATACCAATTTGCTATATAATACATCTTTATTTCCTTTCTTCATACATTAAAGCAGCACAGTCCTGGCCTGTTNAGAAATTACTATTCTTTGCTGTTATTGACCAGGTTCGGAAAACTGTCCCTTTCAGTCGCCAGCACCGCAATCAAGGCTCATACACAATCACAGTACATAGAGTATGATGCTAAGTGTACATTAGTTTTCTAATTTGTTGCATTTATCAAATTAATGAATGCATTTATCTGGCAGTGTCTGCCCTTTAATAATAAAAAATGAAAGTGTCTCATGGAGATACCCCTTTATGCCTATAAGAATGTAAACCTTCAATACACAAAGATCAAAACACATCTCAAAACCCTGCACAAATGACCCATACAAAAAAGTGTGTGATCTTTTGCATACAACAACTGTTTCCAGCAGTGCAATGCTGTAAAAAATTAGCCAAAATGGCTTAATGGCCTTTGCTCTGCAAAATTATATTTTAGGACACTTAGGAAGGTGCACAGATAGGATTATGTACCATTACTTTTCCAGTATATTCTGTATGTCACCAACTGGTTCTATTTATCATGAGAAATATACACATATTAGTAGAGTTTGAGGTCTTAATTGAATCGTTTTCTTTTCTTAGCCCTCTCACAGCTTTCTAATATTAACTAAAGGGGATATCCCCGCTCAAGAATACAAAGTAATTATGTTCAAGTATGAACTTCTGGCAGTGTGAAGTGTGCAGGTTTACTCATTCAAAAGTAAACATTTAGTAAAACTAACTTAATTGACTGAGTTCAAAAAGAGCCATTGAAGGGGTGGTTAGAAAATAAGCATCATGCAAAAAAAGAGGTAGCAGAGGTAGCGAGTTAAGCCGTCCATACACTATGCGATAAATCGTTCAAATTCAGCGAAATTTCGATTTCAAACGATAAATCGCTCAAGTGTGTGGGAATGATTTTTCTTGGAAAGCAGCCAAAATCTGTTGAAATCTTAGAAAGAAAGTGTAGTGTAGATTTTATGGTGTGCATAAACTAGATTGATGAAAAACGCTTAAATTGTACAGTGTGTGGGGAATGAACTAACATTTTTTTTTTAACTTCACGATTTTATTGAACAGCCAAAGAGTATACAGCGCACAAGGCAGATACACATGAAAAGGAGAAATATACAGGAGGGATGTTTGAAGGGCGGGAGGTAAAGTACATCATCATGGGAAGACTATGCAATAGCACATGGCAATAGGGAGTAGAAGGGCCGGAACGTATGCGTGGGCAGAAAGGAAGGTCCCATGGTAAGAGACACAAGCCGCCAAAAGTGTATCTGGCTGTGAGGCGATAAGTCAAGCTATAAAGTAAGGGGTAGGGGGTCGTCGCCAGGGGGAGGGAGGGGGGGAGGAAGGAGGGCTGATGAAGAAACCACGGAGACCATGTCAGCAGGAATTTGTGGTCCCTATCATGTAAATAATGCGTTATACACTCCATGTGGGCTACATACCAAATGGAGTTGTGGAGGGCAGGGAGGGGGGGGTGGTCGGGAGATTTCCAGAGTTTGGCAACTTGGCATCTGGCTGCGGCTAATACATGAGTAGTGAGTCTTTGAGCGTTTATGTTGAGGTCACCAATTGGATAACAAAGCAGAAATGTCCAAGGGTCCAGCGTTATCGAAGTCGAAAGTAAAGAGGAGAGGAGAGAAGCCACGTCGGTCCAGTATGTGCAGAAAGGTGCCCCTCTGCCCGCAGCCCCTCCAGCAGTGTGGAGAACAGTCTGCAACCCCAGTTTATCAGGGGTGTAATACCAGCGGTAATACACCTTATAGGCATTCTCAGATATGCGAGTAGTGATGGAGCAGGTAGATACCTTCAAGCGTACGATCTCCAAGGCTTCATCATCCGGGGGAGGGCCAAGGTCTCGCTCCCATTCCCACTCATCTCCAGCACCCCCATCCAGAGGGAAATCTAGGAGGAGCCGGTAGATGGAGGATGTCAGCCCCTTGACAAGGGGGGTATTAAAACATAACAATTCAAAGGGCAACACGTCAATACAGGAGGTAAGAAAGCGGAGTTGAGCATATTCCAGGAACGTCAGGGAGAGGCCAGGGTGTCAAGATTCGAGGGCCACCGTGGTGGGAAAGGAGCGTCGGACAAGAAGGTGCTTGAGGTGGGATATGCCCTTTGCAAAAAATCTGCGGGAGAAGGTCCCGGATGGTCCCACAGAGGCATAATGTAGAGGGGGTCGTGGGGGATGTTCAAGGCGTATTTGCACTTATCCCACAGATTAAAGGCAAAGCGTGTCATCTGCAGTCTGTCAGCAAGAGGAAGCGCCCAACGGTTGGGGAGGCCCCAGAGAGAGGAAAGGGAGCAGAGTTCCAGGTAGGAAGCTTCGATATCGGCCCANGACAGGGAGGAAGGGGGGGCAAACGATGCCATCACCTGGCTAAGGTGAGCTGCATGATAGTAAAGCTTAACATCTGGAAAACCCCTGGAAAACCCCTCCCACCGCCCTCCCTAGCAGCGCGAGTCGTATACGCGGGCATCGAGAGTTCCAGACAAAGCGTGAGAGCGTGTGTTCAAAGGAGACACGGTCCAGGGGGGGGACCCGCACAGGCAGAGATTGGAAACAGTAGAGCAGCCTATGGAGGATATTCATCTTGATTGCCACNATTCGCCCCAGCCACGAGATGAACAAGGGTGCCCATCGGAGGAGATCCGACCGGAGACGCTTAAACAATGGTGGGAAGTTCGCCCGATATAGGGATTTATATGTGGGCGTGATATAGACTCCAAGATATTTAAACTTCTGGGTTTGAAGTTTGAATTTAAATTGAGCAACCAATTGGGCCGCCTGCGAAGGGGAGAAATGCAGCAGGAGGGCCTCCGACTTGGCGATATTGATTTTATAGCCGGATAAAGCACCGTACTCCTCCATGACCTGGAACAAACTGGGGAAGGAAGTTGTCGAGTGTCGTAAGGTCAGTAGGATGTCATCAGCAAAGCGATAATTTATAGTCTCTGTCCCCAACTGTCAAACCGTGTATCGTAGGGGTCGACCGGATAACTGCGGCTAGGGGCTCAATAACGAGGGCAAAGATCAGGGGGGAGAGAGGGCACCCCTGCCGCGTGCCATTGGACAGGCTAAAGGAGGCCGTAGGAGATCCGTTGACCAGAACCCTAGCGGATGGGTGGGAGTAGAGCGACAAGACGCTCGTAAAAAAGCGCCCCGATATGCCAAACTGGCGGAGGGCCTCGGACATGAATGACCAAGAGATTTGTTCAAACGCCTTTTGGGCGTTGAGCGAGAGCACCGCCATCCGAGTCCCTCCAGCGTTCGCAATCTGGATGAGGTCAACGTCTCTCCTCGTGTTATCCCGGGCCTGTCTGCCTGGTACAAAACCCACCTGGTCGTAGTGGATCAAGGTAGGGAGGGCCGAAGTCGGTTAGCTAAGATTTTGGAGTAGAGTTTGACGTCCACATTTAGGAGGGAAATCGGTCTATAACTGGCGCAACATAAGGGGTCCTTCCCTTCCTTGGGGATGAGAACAATCCGTGCCTCGAACACGGACCCACCCTGAGTGATGTAATTAAAGACAGCCAGCAGACGGGAGGACCAAACATGTCGAAATTTATTGTAGTATGCAGCCTAGGGAGGATATTCATCTTGATTGCCACGATTCTTTTGATCGTTCACTTTCATGTAAATTTTCGTGCTTAACGATTTATCGCATAGTGTATGGGCAGCTTTACTCTAAACTTCCCATCCCTCCCATCCCTGTACAGTGTGTGCAGTGTGTGCAGATGCTATGTCACACACTGAGAAAATCTGACAAAACACAAATTGTAAAATATAAATAATTTGGGTTTTATTTAATTAATGAACTAAGGGGAAATTGTCTTTAATTTACATTTTAATTTAATTTACATTTGATGGGGGCCACAGAACAGCATAGCAAAATAAGCAGTAAATATGGAGGAGATATTACACCACATGCTTAATATACAACGGTCTTGGCACTCTCGACAAGTTGCAGAACCGAGACGCTCTGACATGACTAAAAACTAGTACAGACAGAGGCATTACTCTACTGAACCACCACCGGATGCCACCTCGACATGTCCTAAGCACTGCTAACAAAAACCACACAACCACAATGCCACAAGCATATGTTTTTTCTTGTAAAATAGGGATATTCTTGTGTCCTCTGTAATACAATATACATATTCCCTCTTTTCCCTCTCTCACTTTCTCTGTGTAAGCGTAAGTTTGCCTCCATGATTATATAGATATATAAAATTCCCTTTAAATATTTGGAACTGTTGCTGTTCCCAAGCACCTGTAAAATGTATACCTCCTAATAGTTGACATGCATATTCATTGGGATCTGTGTATAATTACTGTAACATGACCTTTCTGAAAGCTGCTGGCTGACTGAATAGATTGGCAAGAATCAGGTACAGTACATTTTACTTATGAACACTCTGTAATTATATTACTGTGATGAATTATGGAAATGTCTTTGCCTGAGCAATTTATATATAATTGAATTTGGTGTCACTGGTTCTATTCTCTAAAATGATTACTTAGAAATAAGGTTTTTTTAAACAATATTAATTTGNCCCACTTAGTTGTTTCTTATATTGTTGACTTTCTATAAAGTTGATCTTTATTTGACTCGGATGTGGTTTCCTCAATAGTGTGAGTTTCAGTTACACTAATCTTTCATTCTGCGCGGCCTAACCCCAACACTTCACTCCCTACTGCCCAGCCACAACCCTGCCCTCATTGCAGAATAACTGCTCCATTCTGGCTGTCTAAGCTTCTCCTTCCCCCATACCGTAATCCTAACCTTTGCTCCCCCTGCTCCCTAACCCTCCTTTCACTGCTGCCTTAGCCTAACCTTCCCCTCCACCTGCCTAACCACAACCTTCCCCTTCACCTAACTCTAATATTCCCCTCCCCACTTCCCAACCTAACCCTAACCATCCTGTGTGCTGGGATAATTTTGCAAAATGACTGTACACAATTCATTGATTTATTTATAAATATAACATTTTATAGCACGTCAGATTTATATCTATACTAACCATATCCAGTCAAATATGATGCAGAGTTTGACTCATGTTTGATCATGATCCATGACTTGCATATATTAAATAAAATTTATGAAACACTTTGTGGTCCAAATGACTGTTTGCATGAGCTTGCTTCATGTGCACATTGTGATTGAGTAAGAGAGCATGCTGGTTCTAGGCACTCACTGATAAATTCAAATGGGCCCTACATTAGACTGTATTCCTTTGAGTGAAATAAAGTGAGGCATCATTTTACATTTTAAGCACTTCCATCTCTCTGTGCACTCAGTACATACCCCCTTTCATCATTCCCACTTCATAGCATTTGCGGAGTCGGCAGGCTTGACAGCTCTTTCTCCTGTTCTTGTCGATGGTGCATTGATTGGTTGCAGGACACATGTAGTCGTTATGGCCTGTCAAGAAACAAAGAGAGGTTTAAAAAAATCTAATGGAAGTTAAATTAGTTATAAAGGCGACCTGTGCATGACTTTTTCTGTAGACAACATTTGATACCAAATCACAGATCATTTGCACATAAAGTAGTAAACATGTAAACAACCATTATAAATATAATTTTGCTTTGTGTATGTATTTTAACATACATTGTTATTTAGCAACTTAAAATAANATTTTTACATTCATTTAAAAAAACAAACAAAAAAGGACCTATGAATATAATGGAATTAAATAATAAAAATTATTATATTTTAGGTTAGAAAAAGTATACAGATTCCCCTTTTCTCATTTACGTATGCACTCCTGCAGTCAGAAGCGCAAGCAGAAGGATTCAGGTATTTTATTTCAGCAGGATGCACAGCTCTGGATCATATAAAATAAACAAGAAAAACAAACAACCTCAATATGCACTGATAAATTATATATATAATGTAGCTCTGTATCAGGGCCTAAATGTATATGTTCAAGTTATCATGCACTTGACTAACGCTGTAAATACACTACAAGATAAATCATCCAATCTGAGAATTGGATGAAAAATTAACCTATTACCATATATAACCAACAATAATTGTATGGGGGAAAAATATGCTAATTTTTCGAAAAAATTTTTGGTTATGCTTCTAAAGTGAGTCTTATTGGCAGGATTATTGCCCATACATTAAGTGCCCATACACTGAAAACATTTTTACCTAAAAAATGATTTAAGTTTGTGCAGACCTAAAAATCAGAAAATCGCTTGCAAATGGTTTTTGAACAATTAAAAAAAAAATCCTTCGATTGGAACGATCGAAGTCATGAATGGCCAAAACCCTGTTGAATTGCAGGGGAGGTATTTGTGACTAAATCATCTGAATCGGGCCCATAGCGCGAATCCTTTAAATGACAAATATCATCATCAGAAAAAATGTGTTACAAGTGTTAGACTAGTCGCTTCCAGTAAAAGTATTATCGTAGTATGTTTTACACAGATAACTATACATATCTTTACAGTTTTATTTCAATATATTTTTTATGCTCGACTCACAGGACCTCAGTTTGTGCAGCAAATGGTTTTATCATCTATATTTACTTATCGGTTATATCCATAAGTGTGATATCAAAACAGCTAATTCCTAGTGACAATGAAGACTTCTCAGAGCTGATCCAGTACACACAAAGCAGGTGAATATAGAAAAATTAGCAAAACTGTGTTAAGCTGCAGGGAGAGACACAATAAATGACATCTTGCAATGCTATGTGTGCATGTATGGTGTGTAGTGTACAGGCACGAGGCAGGCAATCTATCTCTAGTTAAGTGACCATATATGTAAATACAGGGTAGGACATTGTTATTAGGAATTGCATCCATACTAATAACGTTTAGAGACACTGACATAAGACCAAATAGTTACATCTGTACATGTACGTGGCAGGTTTTACTACAATGCAGATCTCCAGTCATACAAAATGTAATTCCATAGGTCTGGAGATCTGTCTAATAGTGTAGTCCATCCACTGATCCTGCCTATACTTTGTGGGGAGAACCATGGTGATTTTACAATATGGGCTCAGTTTAATAGTTGGGTCAGCGATCATATGAACTGCAGACAGGACACTTAAGGCAAAGTTATAGCAGTGTAAGTGCATGAGAGAAGTGAGTGACAGGTGACTTCACACCCCTCTTCAGAGTTATCTACCAGACCTTAAAACACACAAAGGTATTGATCTGGTTCTAGGGCTGTATGCAGGGGTTCTGATTAATGTGAGTATCAATGTAAAAAATATAATATTTTATATTGAATAAAAATATGATATATCTATCAAAGAAAAACAACCTAAAATATTTTACAGTGCAAGGTATCTTTCCAAAAAGCGTAATAACTCATGTGCACGTTAATAATAATTTACTAATTAAAATGACAATAAATAAATAGATAAATAAAAATAAAAAGTCCATCCACAGTCACATGGCTGATTACAATCTATTTTTCCCTAAATCTTGGCAAGTATTGAGATATTTTTCTTCCCCACTGTTTATCAGATTTTTATAAATCACAATCCTTTTTAAGAGGCTGGCATAAGATCAATCCCACATCTGCATGAAGTAAAAAGTGAACTAGTTATGCAAAGCGAAACTCTAATCTGCGCGTTAATAAAACTAAATTGCCCATTTCCCCCTTTAATCTCTGAGCCCACAGAAAAGCCATAATACAGTACAGTTATGGACAGTGGGGAACAACTGTAAAACCAAAGGGAAACATGCAGACCTGAGGGTAGATTTACTGAATTTCAGGAATGGTAAAGTGGTGTTGTCTCCCATAGCAACCAATCAGATTCTGATCTCTGTCATTCACAGTTACATTGAAGCATTTGGCATAAGGTCTACTTCTAATTGTCTATAACATATTCATTTTTGCACTTTTATAATCTTTCAGGAAAATACTTTTGGGGGATGAGATTTTAGAGAAAATAAGAATTTTTTTACAATCTCCTAAACTGGGAATTGTTGAGAACGTTTAATGAACTTCATATTACTGGAAAGGTTCTGTTTAAGTGATGCTGACATTCAGTAGGGCTGGCAGTAATTAAAACTGAATGGGTCTTGTCTAACTCAATACAGTACAATGGTTGGATGAGTACAGAGTATGTTGAGCTTTTTTCCTTTTTATATAAAATTACTATTTAAATACACTTACTCAGGTTTTTGTCACCAGTTGTTTCATGATTTGAAATCATTTAGTGGGACAAATAGGCACAAGTACATAGAATGAGGAGTGAAGTACATTAATGGCCTGGGGATGGCTCACTATGTGCTGTATACCCAAATCTAACCTATATATATATATATATATATATATATATATATATNATATATATATATATATATATATATATATATATATATATACATAGTGCTCCATTTCCAAAGCTCTTGTATACATACTGATGTTGATCAACAATTAAATTAGGGTAATGGTAGCATAGCAATGAGTAGGTGACCATTTATCCAACAGAGGGGAGATGATTATTGTGCCAACTATCAATATCAGTGTGCTAGACAAAGCCCGGGGTATGACAACTGTATCGTACACCATTTCTAATGCAGTCAAGCCTTTTATATCTATCTATAAATGTATTTATGTATGTATGTATGTATGTATGTATATACTGTATGTATGTATATTCCAGCATAACTCTGGTGTGATTTACACCAAACTTGGTACACATATGTTGAGAAGAGTGAAAAATAAAATGTACAAAATGACCGACACTGGTGTCAAATCCATATTTTGATTTTACATTATAGATAGAATGAATCCCTTTTCCTGTCTAATATAAGATTGGGATAAATACCTGGTCAATGCTGGTTAAGAAATGTTTGTATGAGATAAACTCAGGAACTACTAAACATATATTTTTTTAATTTTTATGCTCCTTAGATTGTCCAGTAACATATAGTCTATGTAACTTCACACTAATTATCTTAGGGGTTGGGTAGTGAACTTAAACTTGATGATGGGTGCAATGAAAATAGTCTTATTGCATTAAGATTTCCATGCGGGTGAGGCCGTTGGCAAAAAGGAAAGGAAATAAAGAAGAAGCTGAAAACCACATTTTAGTGTTGAACTAAATTCCCCTTGTCACATAAAACTAAACTGGCAATAGAAAATGAAGAAATACAATTTTTATTCAGTTAATAAGGGTGCATCACGTATCGCTTACTAAAGAAGTCAATAGTGGCAGAAGAAAACAAGATGTTTCCTTCTGTCGCTGGAAATCTCTATAGTTGACCTTCGTGGTATGTAGGGCAGAATCTCATTTTCTCTCTCCTAGCACCTGCTAGAACAATGATGTCAATTAAACTTTTGCAGTTAACCATCTGCTTTTTTAGCGTTCCCAGCATAAGTAGGAAGATTACAGATATGAAATGCAACCACTCTTTAATGTCAGATTTCTACTTTTATTAGACAGCGCAGTAAAAGATTAAGGGAGCGGAGGAGGTTTTTGCTTGGATCTTAAAAATAAAAAAACGAAAATTTTAAATGCCTTTTTATGCAAAAGTCTCCCCCAGAAAGGATTAAAGACTTTTTCATTAAAAGAAGAAAAATAGATAAATAAGGGAAAACTCACATGTTATGCCAACTCATTACAGTGTACAACTTGTACTAGGCTAATTGTATCCCCCAGTGACAAATGTTTTTTTTTTCTTTTCTATAGTATCCACATGGATTTAATTGCCAGTCCCACAACAGTCTCAAATTAATTGATTTGGCAGAGTGAACCTTAATACAATTCACTCCTCCTCATTTCAGCATCAGTACATACCTACACCAACTGCATATGAAACCCACAATCAGCATCTGTACATTGTTACATAAACTTTTTCTGGGCACAAAATAACTTAGTGTCAGCATCTGTACATTGATACAAAAACTTTCACGCGACTTCCTGCACAGATCTGCATTCTCACGATCCAGGCTTGTGAGCTGGAAATGTTTTTGTCTGTTGGGTGACATACAGTGTGTACACATGGTGGGAGATAAATACATTTTTTGGTATGGACTTCGCACTTACCTACTATGCTAATTTATGGCCAACTTCATTTTTTATTGGTACCAGTATGCAATTCAACAACAGAATTACACTGCTTCTGCAAATGGAGCCCTGACCACTTTAGCTTCATAAATCAGGATCTAGAGTTTTATCTACAATACATACCTACATAAAAAGAGATTCAAGCTCTTTGTTTCATTTTACACTCTGGAGAATGGGAACTTGAATCTGATTGGTTGCTATGGGCAACATCCCCACTTTTCAATCTCACTGCATTCTCACCGCTTAGTAAATATACCCCCTGGACACAGAAGCTGCAGCGGTCTGAATCTGATTCAAACTAATAATATCAAAATTTTGCTATTAAACAATGTGTTTTGTAAAGATTGAGAATGCAATTTACATGTTTGCATTTATACATTCAGACCTTACAAGCATAAAGTTACAAGTAGGAAAAACCATGTTGAATTGCAGGGGAGGTAAAATGAATGTCAGTGTGTGCATGCAGGGAGAATACTTTATTTTTGCAGTTGGCACACACATACTGACCAGCGTTACTGTTACACTGTTATTAGACTTGGGCTGGAAACATCATCTCTCAACTCTAATACTGCTTGCAATATGGTTTTGCCAAGGTGTAACTTTACACACAGTCTGGATCAGATCCATCTACTATATTGAAGGAATAGATAAGTGGAGATGTTGCCCATAGCAACCAATCAGATTTTAGTTTACATTCTCCAGTATTTAAAATAAAACTGAAAGCTAGAATCTGATTGGTTGCTATGGGCAACATCTCCACTTGTCCATTCTCAGAGCTTAGTAAATATAGGCCCCAGACTTGAACTTTATACCATGGTTGCCAACTCTCCCTGAATATCAGTGAGACTCCCTGAAAAGTGAGTGNTCTTCCTGACTCCCTGAAGTGCTGGATAATCTCCCTGATGCTCATTCAGTTGAAAAAAAACATTGTGTTATGATGATAGAAGTCACACATTGTGTCCTATTTCTATAAAGATAATGAAGTTAGTGCTTCTCGTATTTACATCTATTCATTCAATAAATAGGTGGCACAAGTTACACCTCTTTTGTGCAGCGCTTGTTACAATCTCCCTGAAATCCATTTGCAAAAGTAGGCAACCCTGCTTTACACTAAGTAAAAACTTTACACTAAGTGGATCTGGGGGGGAATTCAGTAACTGACGAATTTAAGAATTCGTCAGTGGCTGACGATATTGCTGACGAATTCGTCAAATGTGTATTCACTAATTGACGAATGTGTATTTTTTCGTCATTTTAATTGACGTTTACAGATCGTCAATGGGATATCGCGGTGACGAATTTTCCCATACAATGGATACAAAAATGGNTCAATGGGATATTGTCAGCATTCGTCAGCCGTTACAATTCGTCAATACAATTCGTCACTTACTGAATACTATACATCACCAGTCATTGACGAATTTTGCTCACTGACGAACGCTGACGAAAAAAAATCTCAGCGGAATTCGTCAGTTAGTGAATTCCCCCCCTGGTCCATTGTTGCTTTTACTTCCCAATGTCTGCCTTTTGCTTCAAATAAACACCTACTAGTAATTCATGATCCAGAGGTTTAACGCAACAGATACACAGATTCATTGTTGACCTATCCAGAATTCTGACATTTGCAACTATATAAACACTAGCAATTATATAATTTTTTCTAGTTAGTTGGTATAGTTAGTATCACTCTTATCACATAGATTTTTCTGTAAAAGACAGTACTGCAATATTTTTTGCTGCACATTTTAATTAAATAAATAGTTTTATAATCTAAAGCAGTTTATAGGCTTTATGATTATTAACATGATAACACAGGGTTGCCCACTTTCCCGAAATGTTCTGGAGACTCCTGGATTTTGGCCTCAGCCCCAATCTGTACCAGAATGGACAGGGCTTTATGACATCACACCCACCCATTAAATCACATCCTCCGTCCTACCCCCATTCTAAAAGTCAGGGGGTGATAACATAGTCATAGTTCAGGTTATGGTTATTCATGAATACATTCATCATTAGAAGATTTTGTAGCATGGAAAAGGAATAGAATAGTTTAAAAGAGAACAAGCCACTATTCATTCATTTTAACATCTGCAAAAAATTAATAAATCCATGACAGTACGAACTACTGCGGGTAAGTAAATATGTTCCATGATTTTACTTTTTCAAAGCAATTAGCGAGACTGAATATGTCTAAAATGGTAGTTATGCATTTCATTGCGTTATGTTTACCTGGACTTGAGTGATATGTACTTAGAAACCTTTGGAGAGCTGCCCATATTGTGCTGCTCTGGATTGCATTCACCTTTAGTTGAAGGTAGTCGTAATAGACTTCAAACCCAGATCACAGAACAGCAACTGCCCCAGATTTGGTCATGTTTATTTAGGGGAGAGATATCCTTACTCTGTACTTTTGCAATATTGACAGCATTTGAGAGGATGACATATACATGCCACCATTTGGTTGTGCTGCCATTGTTTATATAACATATTTATTGCTTAAGCTAGGCACACACGGTAAGATAAATTGTTCCAATTTAAGGATTTTTTCAAGTGTGGGCAAAACCATGTTGAATTGCAGGTGGAGGTAAAGTGAATGTCAGTGTTTGCATGCAGGGAGAAAACTTCATTTTTTTATTTTGCACACAGATACTGACCAGCGTTACTATTATACTGTTATTAGACTTTTGCTAGGAAACATAATCTCTCACCTGTACTACTGATTGCAATGAATTCAATTTGCCTCCCCTGCAATTCAACATGGTTTTGCCCACTCTTGAAAAAATCCTTAAATTGGAACAATTTATCTTACCGTGTGTCCCTAGCTTTAGATTTT